>VWYH01008704.1:85212-167883 GCA_013399365.1 Pampusana beccarii | reverse complement strand
CTGTGATTCTGTGATTCCATTTATGGCTTTTAGCAGAGAACTTGGCCCGTTACCTAAAGCAACAAGTTCCAAATCATGGTTCAAAACCTGAATATTTGGATTAATGTGTTCCCTGTCCAGCCCTCACACCCTGTTTTGGGGGGAGATGGGAAACAGGTCTTTAAATGTTGATTGGTGCTTAGCACCCCATAAATGTCTCCTGTGCTGGCTAGAGAGCAGCACAACACTATTAGACTTTCACTGTTAGGCAGCAGCTGCTATCATCTCTCCCCATCCTTCTCAAAGTAGCAATACACCATAGCTTTCCTTTGGCTGACAGCAGATAAAAGAGTGAATTTGGCAAATACAGCTGCAGGGGAGGAGAAAAGGGGAGGAAAGATACATTGCATACAGTGGCAGATCACAAATGGCTCCAAAAAAATGGATGGAGCACATACAGTTGCTCACTTTGGGCCCCCGAACAAAGGTAACATTCAAAACAAAGCCACGTGAAGCAGGAACAGTGAGGAAGGCACGAAAGCTATACTAAGGTCTGCAAGGCCATGAGGAAGGAAACTACATAATGTTTTAGGTAAAAGTAACTTACAATAGAGTTACTTTTCATACACTTACAAATAAGAACTATTTAATTTGTAGATTCTGTTTCTGAGTTTCTATTTTATTCACTTGCTAATGTACATAGAAGCTAGAAAAGAATGTCAACATTTAAAAAAAATGTGTTGTTGTTTTAAATTCCTTAGCTTAACTGAGTTGACACTTAGATCTTACAAACTTCAGTGGTCTGTAATAACTCCCAGAAAATCACTGAGGAAAAAAAAATGTTAGTCATTACTTTCTCTGTCTTCATTACACTGTCCAGAAAGCAAGGTGAATACAACAAGAGTCACAGATTATCATTAATATCCTCAGAATTATACAGTGTTTTCCTGCCAATATAGTAATTGTAGTGTAATGGGAATGCCTTAGTTGTACAGTTTTAATATCTACAATTAGAAGGATATTGAATTTTTCATCTTAGTTCAGCAAGGGCAGGAAATGTCAGAGATGTATTTGAGCATGTCTGTCTCTGATGAATGTCATTTAATTGCATGAAGGACAAAAAATGTGCAAACAGCACCAACTAGAAATAAATGATGAAAACAAAATATACCACCATTTTCTATAGATTTCAAAATATTTTGTTTGTTTTTATTTGTTTGGTTTTGTGTTGTCCTTTAGAGCTTCCTGTGATGTGTTTTTCTGTCTTCCTCTGTTCAAGCTGAATACTAAAAATCTGTCTGACACCCAGAGAAAATTATATACCAAATGCACAGAATTCTCTATATCGTCTCACTCCTGGATGGGAATTCAACTCCACATATCATTCACGATTTCCTGTGACAATTCCAAAAAGTCGCCTCACTTCACCCTCTCCTCACATGAACTCCATAATTCTGTAGGTCAAAGTGATTCTGAGCAAGGCTCATTATTTGCAGTGAGGTATTCCATATAATGATCAAGACACTTGCAATTACTGAAAAACAGTTAAATGTTTCATTCAAGAACTATACCAAAGTAGTTAACTGTGAAAAAGCATGCATAAGTGTTGGCTTGCAGTCTTTATCAAGGGATGGATACTTAGGTCCACTTCCATCTGGCCTAAAGTTCATGTGAAGGCCTTGTATTTCCTCTGTGAGTTCAGAGGTTCTTAGACAAGAGGAAAACAGTCGCTTAGTTTCGCATTCACACAGGGTAAACAGTGCACTGTCCAGTATAATATTTCCTATATAAGCTTCAAGGTATGCTATCTATTGTTCCTGAGGATGATAATGATCGGTTCCACTTTGAGCAGTCAAAACATTTGAGTTACCAAATTATTTATAACAATTTTTATTTATACCCTTATAAAGTGATTGCACAGTATGTTTCTCTTCTGATATTTATCTCCCCTCAGAACAAAAACACGACTTGAAACAGTACGTCTGTCCCTTATTTCTCTTTCTTTCATGTTTGTACATGGTTCATTCAACAGAAACATACAAATGATCAATTAAATTTAATAGAAAAATATAAATCAACATTAATCACATAATATAGAGAAACAGATCTCCTTCTGAAACAATTTAACTAGAATATTTTCTTTAATATATGAGTAGCAAATTTTATCCTACTGAAAAACATCAGAAATACAATTAAAGACTTAATCTTTCAACTTACTTAAAGCTTGTATTGGTTCACTCCTGTGGTATGATAAACCACAAAACCAAAAGGACAATTAGAATCTAAAACATTAAACCACACCAACCTCTAGCTTTTAAGCTAATTGCTCATTAGTGCTTTCTGCTGTTTAACAGAAAACAATGTGGAACAATAATAGGAGGGAAAAAAATAGAAAAATCAACTGTCTAAAAAAAGCTGAAAAACAATCTAATAATACTGTGATTTTTAACTTGTTCCTGAACCTGGAAATACACTGGATGAAAGTCAAGAGTATGTTGATAATTTTTGCATCTTGAAAATAATTTGTAATGTTGAACTTCAAGAGTGAGAATAATAGGAATGCGTCATGAAATTCGAAGTCAAATATTAAATGTAGAAATAACAAAAGCAGAAAGAAATCTTTTGCAGAAAACCACTTTTTTTTCTCTCTTCTTTTATTCTGCTTATTTCAGTACAGTGTTTCAAGAGAGGTTCAAACTGACAGAACAAATCAGACTCCTTATTTAGGTACTGAACAAGACCAGAACAGGCAGGAAGAATGACAACACTCCTAAAAGCTTCAAACTCCTTCCAACACCTCCTTTCAAGACAAAGTCATTAAGCAGAACTGACCCATTTCACAGGAATGCTCCTAACCATCCTTTTGAATGTTTTACATAGTGTTGAAGTTTTAATTATGGAAGGTAAAAGTATCTGCCAGGTCAAAGTTTTCTGACAAAGAAGAAATAACACAGTAACTGGATGTATATTTTTAATTCAACTTGCATGTCCAGCCTGAGGATATAGTTCCATGCTTAGCAGTACCTATTAGCGCATATGCCAGCCTTAAATCCTTTACACAATGAATAACAGTAACATACAACCATTAAACTTCATTTCTGTTTTATTCAAGGAAACCCAGCTGCATTCTAGTCACCATGAGGAAAATAGAGGAAAAATACCTGCACCCTGTGGCATTTGCACAGAAAACATCACTCAATGAATTCACTATTTTAACATAAGGAACATTGCCTTCTCTACTGATGGACCAAATAAGCATTTCCTCTGTGGGTAAAGCAGCAGTTGACTGATTTGGAGCTGGCACACCAGGCTTATCTCACAGGAAGCCTGAGTGTCATCTTAACAGCACTTCAGCCTTGTGAACTTGATGGGGAACAATTAGACTCCACAACAGCACTCAGCTGCAGATCTATACCTACTACAGCGTATTTTTTANTCTTGTATTTTTTTTTCTTTTTTTTTTTTTTTTGTGATCCTGTGTCATTGCAGCTGATTTTCTACAGGATTCAAGCATCCATACTCACATTCTTAAACTCCAAGCAGGCTTCCCTGAGAGAGACCTGGGAAGTCAGTTCTGAGATTGATTTATTCCTTAGACTTGTCCCAGTGATAAATGATTAGTCTCATCTCTTTCTGTCCTTAGTTAGTACTTGATTTCATTAATACTTATGGAACACTCACATTATGTGCTATTGTTATCAATTTAAGACACAAGTTAAGCGCCTAGACTTCCTTCATATTCAAGAAGCTCTTATGATTCCTAACAAGTCGTTCTGGATTATATATAATTTAGATTAATCCAGGTGAAAAAGAAGAAGTTGATAATTTATGAGATTATTAGTTACAGTTTAGATCTATAAGAGTTTATGCAGCGGGATGAAGAGAGAGACCAAAACTAAAGACTCCATAATTTCTAGATATTCGAAAGAAAGCAGGCAGTGGAGGTTAAACACTGTTTACAGATGAATGTGTCCTGCTACATTTGAAAAATAACCATAAAAGTTATGGTTTCTAATATGTGACTATTGTTAGATTAATAAATAGTATCATAACTTTAAATTTACAGTAGAAATTTAAGTGTCAGCTTTTTCAGACTTATCTTCCTCTGACATAGGAGAGATCTGGTAGAATTTTATTCCTTTTCTGCTAGTTTTAGTTTCTCATTTGGTGTATTCTTCTATGTGGAAGATTTCACATGTCTGGCCAGAGAAGTTACAAAACCTCAGACTGCATATACTGGTTTGCTTAAAATAAGGTGAAGGCATACTGTATATTAAATTATTAGTATATTTATTGCGTGGATTATCACATGGAAATTTGCACAAAAGTCTTATTTTCTTCATAAGGTAAATACAAACTTTTGACTGACTGAATTGCTGTGTACAGTTAAAAATACTTTAGTCTCTGGTAAAGACTTTCATATTTGACAACAAAGAAAACAGTCTAAGAATATTCAATGCATATTAGTTTTCTTATTTCAGGATGATACATGGACTTTTTTTTTAACCAAGCATGAAATAAAGATTTCACCTTTTTATAGACATAGATATTTTAAACTTTTTCATGAGAACTTTGATAGGAAACCTTAAGAAGGCATTACATCACGGGAGTCAGTCTTTAGGGAGGAACGTATATGCTACAAATTTATACTACAGTAACACTTCGGATCCCAAAGAGATCCGTGATACAACCAATTTAAAACTAATTTATCTGTAAAACATAGTAATAATCTGCATATGCAAAAGTACAGTCAGTGGAGCTGCTATTTGCCATATGAGGACTCCTTATGTGTTTGCGTTTTAAAGGATAAAATTACCTGGTTGGCTCTTAAAATTTCTGAACAAAAGGAAGTGTTGAGGAAAATGTTCCAGCCTGTTTCGGCATCTCTTGAAGCAGTAGAGAGAATCAACACAAATAGTCTCTTTGGTAATATTAAGATGCTGCCAATGAGCAATTTTGCTTTTGAAAGTGTATAATAATACTACTTTTGCTTTTATTTAAATTAATATTTTAATAATGATATAAAATTTCATTTTTGTATTTATTCCCTCTCCCTGCCCCCAAATGTTTTCAGTAGTTGATTCCTGCATCCCTAATTAAATTTCCCAATAACAAGAAACTAACACAATAAATCCTGTGCAGTCTGAAGTTTCAGCTCAAAACCTCAAACATTTTTTTTTTATGACAAACATTTTTTCTGTTGTTTTTGAAATGCCGCATTATTTGTACCCCTACAGAAAGGATTTTTTTTCCAAAGGATAGGAGTCTTTTTGAGTAAGCAGTTGTTGCAGTAATTACAAAAGGGTTTCATGAAACTGAATGTTTTGTACTACAGCAGTCATGGTGTTCCATCAAATTCTGTCACACATTTGCCTTAGAAAAAACATTGTGACAACATCTGTCACAAAGGATGCCAGTTACTCTCAGTATTCCTTTTGTCAGTAAAAGTAACAAGTTTCTTGATTTAGGATGCAGCTTTCAATTGGTTGTCAATCTATATGACAACAATTTACATTTCCAGTGTGCTGCTGTTGGCATGTAAATGAATTTTGGCAGCTAGTTCTTTGATATAAGGAAAAACACATGTTGCCAGCAGCTCCAACTTTTACAGTCTCATTAAAATCACCTCTTCTAATTTTGTAAGATCTACAAACTGATTTAACAGGCATAAATTGCTATCCTAGCCAAGGGGAACTCTGAAGAAAAAAGTGTAAAAAATACACTTTATATCTGTATATATCTGTAATATATGTAATGTATATATCTGTAAAAAGATACAGAGTGATCTCTTAATAATACCAAAGAGACAGTGGAATTTTAGGTACCAAATAGTTTAATAAAATAATCAGAACAGATTTGATGAGAGTTTGAAACAATCAGAGTTCAATTATTAGCTAATTTAACAGCGTTACAATATTCATGCAAAAATTTCCAAGTATACCCTTAAAGAGTAAAAATCTGCAGAATTAAAACCAGTTGTTCAAACCTAGAGAAGGCAATGTCATCACTGCCATCACTTTCTTTTTGACAAAGCAATTCCTCAAATCACTGCAAACACCTTCTGTTCTTTCATCAGAAATGTTAAAATATCTTGCCTTTTGCTACTTTGTGAAACGTTTGTCAGGCTTTCTCATGAAAACACAATAATGCTCACTTTTCAGGTCAAACCAACCTCTGTTGCTCTTTTAGCTATTTTAATTTGACCTTAGGAAAAACTGCCTTCAGGAACTCCAGTGTCATCTGACCACTGATCTATTGTTGAAGGAAATATCAGTGACGTAAATCTCTACCTGTGTAACTCCATCACTCTGTTTCCTGCTGTTCCACGTGGACACAAGCAAAGACAGCGGTCTGGTATTTCAGTGACAAGCTTCATATAAACAGCAAGACTAAATAATTTTCTAGGTGGAGTCGAAGAGGAGGTTTTCATTTGTCATCTTTTCCTCATTTTAGCCCTCTATAGTTCAAGAAATATGTCTGTTTTTCTTTCGTCATCTCATGCCCTCTGACTAGAGCAGAAACGCAGAAGCAATCATGAGCTTTGTTCCCCATCTGCTGTGGCCGCCACTCTGCTCATAACCTGCAATCGCACTTACTCGCATTCCTTGGTTGGCTCTTCCTCTGCAGAGCAACCCTAACTGTCTGGCAGCTCCAGTCACTGCACAAATATTAGAAAGGCTGTCAAAAAGCCATTGCAGTTCTTGGTAAGATATGACCAGGATGGCGCTGAGCATTGCTGCTTTCAGAAGGAAAACCAGCTTGCTTTGCTTTTTCAAAAAGAAAAGTCAACAGAGAACAGCACACAAGTCAAGAGGACTGTGTGCAGAAAGACCTATCACTTTCTTCTATTCTAGTAAATTAAATAGATTTTCACATAATCTAGTTGCCAATAGACTTAATTAGCATATAAAAACAAACACTAAAGAAAGATGAATACTATTTACAAGCCCATGCTATCTGGATAGTCAGATATTAGTAATTCAGGTTAATGCAATTAAAAGAAAGGAGAGAGACAGAGCAGGTTTAAAGCATGGCGGGGGGGGGAGGGGGGGAAGTGTGATTGAAAGCTAGAAACTGGGGCAGAAAAACTGAAAAAAAAAAAGCATAAACTACCATTTTATTATGGATACATTTTTTGCTAGGAACTGTAATGAGAATCACTTTTTCCATATCTTACTGAATGAACTAATTCAAATTCTTGATTCTATCTGTTTTAAAGGTAGTGTAATTGTGCTGTTGCCACGCTTCTTGAAAATTATTAACATTGGATTCTGCAGTGTGTGTTGAATATAGTTCTGGAGAAAAATACACGTTAATTTAATTCAATTCCTTTCTGAGCCATGTTATGTGAGCCATGTAAAAAAGATCGACCATAACTATTACTTAGTTCTCTGCTGTCACCTGGTATAGGTTATCAATAATAGTCTGATGAATTCTACAGTATGCTATCACTTACATTTCATGGGATTTAATCAAAATGAATCTTGGATATCCTACTGCTACCAACTATTGATCAAGAAATCAAATGAAAGAAAACAAGCTGCAAAACCTGTTCCTCAGAAGAAAATACTGGATTGTATTTTAAAAATGGAATAGGTGAAAGTGGTCCTTTGAAAGACTGATGATAGCATTAATCTTATTTACATCATAAAACCTGACAGCTGCACTTTCGATAACTTGTTATAGAATAGAAAAAGTAGCCCTCAGTTCCTTATTGTCTATAATAACAGCAACGCAGACAACTCCTGTTTTCACATTCTGATTTACATTTCATCATAGGTGTGAATGTAATAAAAATTCAGAGTAGTAACCCAGAGTGAGTTTTATTTAACCAACTGAGCCCTGAAAAATCAAAGTAAAAGTCCACATTTCCTTTGTAAACTGCACTGTCACACCTGTTTATTACAGATACTTTCAAAGAGTAACCTACTGGGAGATCCCTGAAATAGGATGTTAAAGTTTTAACCTTTCTTTTGATTTAAATCAGGTTTTGTGGCTTAGGTATATTTTGCATGTATTTCTCACCTGTCAGATAATCCGGAAACAAATCCTCACATCAAGATAGGCTATAAAGATCAAGATAGGAATTCAGAGAATCATAGAGATTTGCTTTTCTAAACTTGCTTATTATGTTTTTATTCACGCAGCTCTGAAGGCATAGTGTCAGCTTTTTATCTGGGCTCTTTTCATTACTTCTCCCTGTTGGTGTTGCAGCACATGCTGTGAATGACCTCCAGAGATTCCTGAAGCTATATGCAGAGAGCAAATTGAATCTGAAAGCTTTATTAGACAAGTTTGTCTTCAGCTTGTGTCTCATGTCAGCTGTATTGAAAAATAGAACTGCTTGTGAAACTGGGTCCTGACCTTGAAAAATCTCCAATCAAATGGTAACAGATTCAGTTTCATGCCATATTGCTATTTGCTAGATGCGGCACATGTGTTAGAAAAAGCTTCTTAATGAAAATCAGATGGAATAATCAGGCAACTTCTTTCCTGAACACAATGAGGAAACTAGATACACAGCAATATACACATAATATGGCAAACTCAGGTTGGCATCTGTGAACATCTTTACTATAGAAGCCTGTGAAGTAAAATGACTGAAAACCAAGAACATTAACATTATCTATATAAACCATTATTTACTCCTTCATCCAAAAGCAACCAAAAGAAAACGTAAAGACAATATATTCCTTTACTATTCAACTTTCTATGAGGGTGAGCAAGGTTTGTTAGGCCAGCTGACTTAAGGAAGAGCCTACTCCAACTTCTCTCCACTGATTCAAGAACTCAAGGTATTCTCTATGATACTTCCCTTTTGCTTTGTACCCTGTTCATTTTCTCTCTTGCACTTTATTTCAGTAAAACTATTCATAGAGTTAACCTGAATTGTAACTAATATAATAATTATAACTTATTTCCTTTAGATTCTACCTGTGTAAGTATCAGACACTATACAATTCGGGACATGGCCATTATTGGAAACAATATTTCCCTCTACTACGGCTATCATGCTAGTGATCTTCTCTGCTGGTGTCCTAAAACTAATATTAACTAAAATGGACAACTGGCAGCAACATTGCCTTCTACTTCAGCGTAGAACTACTTGTCACAACAGATGCACGCTCCAGATTTTTAGCTGTTCAACTCTGTGGAGAGTGGTTCTGCAGAATTAAACTTCTACCATGTCCCCTACACAAGCATTTTAACAGCTGATAGCACCGTTCTTTTACATGCTGAATGTCATACATAATGTATTTTTAAATATCAACACATGTTTGAGTTAGTATTGAAAACACTGTAGACATACACGTTCCTAGATTTTTCAGTCTTCCCCAAGGAATTATTTTGAATATTCTTGATCTCAATTATACTATGCCAGCTGCTATAAACAATACAGGCGTTCTAATATCTGATTTGTACATTTGCTTTTAATTTACCCTCTGAATACACATATTGTTATGTTTTCAGGTGCACATAATAAAATGCACAAGGATTTTTAAGACTAGCACTTGGAAATTCTGAGAAACACAGTTCTGAGCTACAGCATATGTATTCACTCAGGCACTGTGTATATATGTATAATGACTGTTTCAGAGCACATTAGCTATGAAATACTACAAAAAAGATAATAGTATGTATTGTGCATTTTGCCCAAAGCTAGTTGCTGTTATTTTGTTTCTTACATTTTGTGTCATTGTCTTTTTAATATCTCTTCACAAAAAATGGTTGGTTTGTTTTTAAAGAGGCAGTGGGACAGTGCATTATCCAGATCTGCAATCCACAGTATGAATACATTTTAACAGTTACAGTTTCAAAAACAAAGAATACTTCATCCTCACTTGAATATATTAAGCCAAATATCATATAAGAGATTTAACAGGGAAGTCTCCATAAAGCAGGATACTTCTATGACAAATCTGTACATCTCTCTATCTTAGAACTAACCAATGTAGAATAATAGATCACTCAACTATGCATTTAATATGAAAATAAAAGAAAATTCCAGATGCATAAAATACAGACAATAGCACTACAGAAGCACTTTCAGCTTCCGAGGTAGTTGGATTTTAGTTTTAAACCTTATTTTATTTCATCATGGTATGTATTTTTTCACATACATGCTTTTGTTTGTTGCTAATTTTCTTCAAAAACCCGCAGTTTCAGGAACATATATTTCTAGTAGCACCAGTACATGTTTCCTCAGGATGCACTCCAACTAAAATACCAGAGGACAAGTAAATGAAATTCTGTTTTCACTAGTTTCCCCAAACTCACAGATAACATTATTTCAATTCAAACCCCAAAATCCAAGGTGTTATGAACTCTGGAGGTGACTGCTGTGAATCCTTTTTCTATGCGCCAGCTGTTATATGGCCTAATGAGTTTTCATTTTGGTTAAATCAGCAGCTCACAATCCTCATGTTATGACTTGCTTCTAGTGGACTCAGTCTGATACATCACTCCTCTCCCATTCTCCCTTATTCATTCTAAATCCTGAAAAGCCTTTTCCCTGTACATGGAAGACGAGTCTGTGGTTCTGTGCCTGCAGTCTCTGACCCCTACTCCCAAAGCCAATTATACTGAAAGTACAGAATAACTTTGATTGTATGCATTGGAAGATACCTTAAGCTGATGGCTAATGTATGAGTTCTGGTGACACAATATTAGCTTTCTCCACATTCTTTGTATTAAATATACAATAACTAACAATGCATATAGAGCCTTCCTGTCAAATGCATGTCTAACCCTGTTGCAATTTGAAAAACAAAAAACATTCTATTTTATCTTTTTTTTCTAGACCTGCTACAAAAATTGCTCCAAAATAAGGCTTATAATTTGTGAAGTTTAAAGGGATAAATTCTACTTAATTTCAGAAGTAATTTCACCTTTCTAATTGCCACTAATTATCACTCTACTTTTTTCTTCTATTCACAGTCATTTTTCTGTTTCACTTGAGTATGCTTTTCATATAAAAAGACAATAAATTGTGTAAAAATTCAGGGAAAAACATGAAATTGATTGTACACAAAGTACTGTTCGCTGAATTAAGTTAAACAAACTGCAAGAGTAGCAATATAGCATACAGCTCACAGTTTTATTAGCTGCCCATGCAAAATGTAAAATTAGCTGATGAAGCGTTTTCCACTGTATTCATTCACGGTTATTTTTAAAGTTTAACTAACTTCAAGTATAGCATGACTTAAAATAAATACATACCGCTTATAAGAACTTGTATTTTCAAGTATGGCTCTACATGAAAGTGGCCAAAACTTTCCCCTAATGTCTTACTCGAGAAGGCAAATAATGGAAAATGTCCTCTCAGGGCCAAAGTTACAAATGCCTCCCATCCCGCAATGTATTCACAGGGGTTTACAAAGTACTACATATCTTTACCTAACTTATTATGTAAACACAGTGGTAGCACTTCAGTACGAAAGAAGTCATATGAGTGCTAATGATGCTATTAAAATCTGTCCCTCCTGTAAAAGCGCATTCTAAAACTGCATTTCTCTCTGCTTAAAATGTTTCCAAACTGCTGGCTAAGCAATACATCAAGGTATTCGGATAGAGACATTCACACAATTTCATGTCATCATGTCAAGTACAGACAGCAAGTGTGATTTCCTTCCTGAATCATCTTGTCTTGGAAGTCAATCTTTGCTAAGGTTTTAGACGTACCCTTCAGCTAAGCACATTTTCTGAGCTGGAAAAGTAGTGCTTGTTCATTACGCCTGAGGGCACATTGGACTGGTGGGACATCAAGGATTTTTTTTAGTGCTTCCTCTGCCGAAGAAACTATAATACATGGATCTAGAAATAATTAGAAACAAGGTCCTTTACCTCTGTAACAGCCACCAGATGGTATACTTAGTAAGACCCTCTGGCTAAATCTTGTAGCCAGACGAGACAAAATGATACCTGACAGGGCAGCAGAGTTTAGCCAGTTACATCTTCATTCCCTGGTCTCAAACACAGACATCAACATTATTAAATTCTGATGTTCACAAAAGTCCCTATAGTATCAGAAAGTGAATAACTATCAATACAAGATACTGCCAATGCTTCACAGAGAGCTTCCAAAATAGTTCTGTGCATCTTTTTTTAAAAAAGACCTTTAATGAGATTGGTTAGATTTTGGGAAGCATGGTTAAAGCTAGCTCTCCCATAGCCAGTTTAAGACTCTATGCACACCAATGCATTGTTCATGAGAATCAGCAACACAGAATAAATCTGTAAAAACGTCTATAATGTAAGTGGATAAAATAACTACAGAACTTATAGCACAGTATGACATCCAATCTCTTCTTTTCTCCCCCCTCTTTTTTTTAAACTAAATACAATAATACTTTAGTAACACATACCACTTTCTATCTTTGCAGAAACCTGCTGTCTCAGCCTGGAGAAGGCTCAGGGGATCATATGCATGTGTATAAATATTTGATTGGTCGAGCAAAGAAGACAGAACCAGATGGTCATCAGTGATGCCCAGTGACAGGACGAGAGGTACCATTCAAAAATTGAAATACTAGAAATTCTATTAAAATAGAAGAAATTGTGAGAGTGGTTCAGCACTGGAACAGGTTGCCTGGAGAGGTTGTGGAGTCTTGGAGATATTCAAAACCTGACTGGACATGACCCTGAGCAACCTATACTAATTGACTATACTTTGATAAGAGGAATAGATGTCTCCTCTGGTCACTCCTGAACTCTACAGTTCTATGGTGATACATCTATAATGATGTGGTTGCAGTAAACTGACGCAAATAAAGAAAAAATATTAATTAGTGTTACAAGCACAGGCACAAATTTTAAGTGCTCTTGGCAACAGAAAGGAAATCAATCTTACTTCCAACTTAATCCTTTATAGAACACCAGCGTTTTTATTTTCTGCATGTGTAATTCCATCTGCTGAGTCTCAGAATTGTTAATGGTTAGAGCTTACATCTTGAATTAAGGTAAATGGGCAATTTTTCAATTCTTCAGCTAAAGATGAGTTAATATAGGAATCTATTGCACTACTCTGTGTTCTCTCTCTTTTTTCGTTATTACCATTTCCTTTGTAACAGCCAATACACAACTCACCAACACTCCCTCCCACCCTGGAGTCTGACATGATCTGCTGACATGCAAAACTGACACAGAAATCTTAGTGACCCAGCACAGCAAAAAAATTATTCTGCATCTCCTTCAACTCCCCCATGTCATTCCATGAACTTTATAGCATGCCTTACAACAAAATCGTGTAAAGCAACCATACTGCTGTACTATAAGTTCTAAAAAAATACTAGTGGTATGTAGCACTTTTTAGCAGATTGCAATGATTGCAATCACCACTGGAACCACAGCAATACTAATGACTAAAACTAAGCAATAGTTCCTATTTAGTAAGATTCAACACGTCATAGTCAAGACATCTGCTTTGCTTGAATAGATACATGCTATTCTGGCAGAAGCTGGACTCACTTCTGGTACTGAATATTCCGGATCTGTCAATATGATACAACTATTTACTTCTCTGTAACAATATTTTCCTGCTTTGCTGTTCTAGAGAGTCATGTATAGAATGTAGGGAATCCTCCAATTTCAGCTTTTCTTGTATGCTATCCATAGAAACATGCTAAAAGTAAGAGGGCTCAACATCCTATAAGTAATCAAATCCCAGGTGAATACTGTATCTGTATCGTAGCCACCGTTACAGGCAATTCAATGTGGGGATGGAAAATTTCTTTCTGCTCCTACATCTGATGAACAGCTTTCCAAATTGTACAGGTGAGTAGCATTCTTCATACAAACAAGTGAGCTAATTCAATATCAAGTGAAGAATCTTAGAGGCTTTAGAAACTCAGATTCCATTCAGTGTTTCTATTGTGTTTCTCTTCCACCCATGCTTAATCAGGAAAGCAGTGGGAAATAAAATCAATTTATCAAGGAGATAAAAATGCGTTTGTAATCCTTGTAGGAAACCAGCAGGTGCAAAAAGATATGAGAAGAATCTAATATAAATATTGCCTAAATCATTTAAATTAAATGGAGATCACGTCTCCTGTTGTGGATTCATGAACTCAAGACATCCAGAGATGTATATCACAGACTTAATTTTTAACTGCAGAATTACTCTTACCATGTTGTCATTCAATCTTTTCTATGAATACACAAGCTTTATCTTGAAAAAGTCTCAGTTCATTGGCCTATCATAAAAAGTAATTTCTGAATTTTGTTCTGTGACCAATTTACATCCACTTTACTGGTAAAATTATTATAATATTTTAATTTAAATAATTCTTCTTCCTTTGTAGTATTTCATCCATGAATATGCATAGAAAGTAAAAAACTCCTATCATCTCTTCATAGAATAAAGAAACAAGATTATGAAACAGTAATAATTCAAAAAGCAGGCTGCACTCTTTTAATCAAATCCATAATCTGTCTTCTGGGACACATTACACAAAATAGGAAAATATAAAAAAAGGTAGAATGCCATGCTAACGCACCTCCCGTTTACAAGCTAAAGATGAAATTTGTAAGGCTGCAGAATAAATTTAGACCATCTCCAGTCATTTTCGTTTTAACTGTGTGATTTGTAATAATTTCAAAATACGTATAAACTGAAGCACTTACAGACACCTGAAGAGACAAGGCCAAATGCTCCTAATGCTGGCTTTTCCTTTAGTTGTTGAATTAAGTAGTTTATTGCCTTCCAGTCAGCATTCAAGTCTTCTAATTTTTTCTAGAATGGAAAATAAAAATATTAAATTTATAATATATAAATTAATGTACATTAATGTAAAATAAATTGATTTAACTTTTTTTTTTCCTCCATCTGATGGACCACCTGAATTAAGAATAAACCAAAAAGGTAGAAACAGCAATTAATTTTCACAAATGGGAGAAAGAGATGAGTAAAATCCTTCCCAGTTGCGCTGGAGAAGAGCTTCATGGTGTCAGGTTCCTGAAAGCGTCTTTCCTCCTCATAGTTTGGCTGCTGAAGCTCAGGGCCAGCTACAAGCCAGCATAGCTGCCTGACCCTGACCACAGATTGCCTTCCTGGACCAGTCTCAGCCCATTCCCATCCCCAAGGCCCTACCCACCCACCTGGAGATGTGATTGGCTCTGGTTCCCCTCAGTGGGCCTGATCCCGGTCCCCACCTGTCATGTACTGATAAGGATAATGGCTGAAACATTGTGGTAAAACCAGTTCATCCAGTCACAGGAGATGATAAATCCAGTATAGGGTGAACTGTGATTTACATATCAATGACAAGCTAAGGAGCCACAGCCCAGACCGGCTGGCCAATACCGGAGGTGGGGGACATGCCAGAGGGCACATAGCTCCATCTTCGGATATGCCCAGCTTGGCACACAAAGGGGAAAAGCTGAGGCCTTTCAACATGGCCTGAGACTTGTCGATCTTTCACAATCACCCCTTCTCCCCAGACTTTCCTCTGCTCGGAAGGCTATAAAAAAGCTCACCTAAAACAGCACTGGTAGGGAACCCGCCACCCTGAGGACCCTCTGCCCATCCGCCTCACTGCAGGAACTGCACCGGACAACAGAGGAACTACAAACCCCAACAGCCTCGCCGTGGGACACTGGAGGCCATACATCATCATACAAGTCTTGTCATCCACACTGCGGAGCTGTAAGTGTGGCTGGATCCCTCACCCTTCTCTTTCTTCCTTTCTCTCTGCTCTTTCCTTCTCTCTTTTTTCTTCTATATCCCTATTTATTTGTCTCCTCTTCTGTGAGTGATGGTATCTTTCTCTCTCTCTCTTATACCTTAGTTTTCCATCCCTCTCTACCACTCTCTTTCTCTCTGTTCCTTTTGAATATATGAGTAACATCATTTTAAGTTCTGCCATTGAAGTCTTGTTGAGTTTTGTATTTTAGCTACTAGTGGTTGCCAATCCATCACTTGTAGGACTTTTGCTGTTAATGTATTAATAAGTTCTGCGATATCTTAAAATACTTTTGGCAAGTCACTAATCGCTGTAATTAGTATTTCCACCATGTGCTTTTAGTAAAACTCATAATTGAACTGGACCCCTGGAGTGATTGTCTGTCATTCACTTCACATAACCGCGCAGAATTAACCCAGAGTTAACTCACACCTGATCTCACCTGTTGAGTCAGGGCGCGTGCCGTGTCTGGAGTTAACTCATCCCTCATCCCATCTCTTGGGATGGGACAACACCTAGGGGCAGCCCCCTGGCCCGCCCCAGCTTCTTGGCTGGGGGCAGCGGGAGGTGCCCTGGTTAGTGGGACCCCATCCTGCTTCCTAGCGGGGACCCCCACTGTTCCCTGCTCCGTGGTCAACTGGCCTTGCCACCTTTTTAGGGAATGTAGGGTGACTTTTTCTTGAACTTACTGTAGAGAGGTAGGGTGTTTTATCGCCAAAAACCTGAGATGCTGATTTATTACATGAAAATAGAAAGGTGAATTATGTATTTAAGCAACAACACCAAAACAAAACAAAAAACAAACCCAAAAACCTTGTCAATAAAACTTCTGCAGTTTGTAATATCAAATGCAGAACACATTCTCCACCTATTAAAAAAAAAAAAAAAAGTATTAGGAGTCTTCAGGGAGTCACAAACTTCAGTGTGTGGGCACTCAATCCTGACCAGTAATGTCTAAGCTGTTACTTTTAAACAAAACCGAAGTGAAAGTCTGGAGTGTGAGTTACATCTGTCCTCAGATAACCCTGAGAAGCATTTAGACTTGAAAATGTTGTTTCTACCCCCTTTTCTTTCTCGCTGTAAGGACTGTAAAGAAAGACGAAGCATTGCTAATTCTATGCTGGCATCTCTAAACTCTTAAAATGAAGATTGCTTCTCCCTGATTGTCTGTTACAGAAAGCAGCACCAGTGTACCAGTGCCACTCAGGAATGCTTTTAGTATTCCTGTGTCCAACTTGCAATTAGATATATATTCTAAATCACAATCCAGCCATGATGGAAACAGGATGCCGATTAAGAAAGGTACTTTACAAAGTGTCTAAGACAAGAGGGGTCAAAAGGAGAGGGATAGGGAGCAATACTCATTAAATTGCAGTGTGTACACACACACGCTCGCCCACGCGCGGACATTGATGTAGCACAACTTTATATTCTGATGTGTCAGGGGAGCACTTCTAGAATTTGCCTTAAGCTTTGCCAAAAATACTCTAAATCTGCAAAGTTTTTTTGTATCTGTCACCAATGGAGAATATTACCTGGTATAAACTCTGGACAGGTTTTTGTGTAAATGCTTTTTGATAGGGCAGGAGAGAAAGGATACAATTCTGCATTAGGGAATAAGATAACTTTTTATTTTTAAGAGTACTTCAAAAACTGAATTAAAAATAAAATCAAAAGTCAGGAATATCAGAGATTCTCTTTGATAACAGACTATGAGGACTAGGCAAAAAAGCAATCAGGTATGCATGATAAATGCAACTTGTCATCTGAAAATTCACAATCATATTTATGTTTTATTTCTGTGTAGATAGCAGACACACAGAAACTTTGGACACATTTTATGGCAGATGTTAAAGTTATCTTTTTTTATTTATTTTTTTCCCCCCTCTTCTCTTCTGTTGTAACCCAAGAATCTACTTCCAGAGCTTAAAATGCAAAGGACTGCTCCAATATATATTAATTCAACAGTAGCAGAGAGTGCAGAGAGCCCTTAAAAATAAAATCTGGAGAGATCACGCTATCGAAGTCTTGCTTCATTTCACAGTATATTCACAGTAACTCAGGAAAGAGATACGGATGGTAAAAAAATAATATTGCTCCTCACTATGAGTAACTCCTTAATCATTCACGTGGATGTGAGCTAGTGATTTATTTCCAGCAAGGAAAAAATATGAAACATGCCCACTACAGACATTAGAGAGGGTTGTCTGAGGCAATATCAACACCACTAATCAGAGAGTAGCTAGTTCCAAACTCTTCTATCAGAATTATAGTTTGATCTTGCACCTGCCATAGAGTTCATGCATTAAAATCTTAACTTCTTTGAGCACAACACTTTTGCTGTAATTGCAAGTCTAGAACTTTAGTGGCAAGAATGAACATCAAAATACGTTGTATTGAGGAAGACTTTTATTGATTTACTGATTTACTTTAAATGTCAATACCATTGCAATTTAAGTGAGGTTAACATTCATACATGAACTAATCTCATTCTCAGCACCAAAAATAGGTAAGGTTATTTAGAGAGAGAAATGACATAGTCTTTTAAATGCAAGACTGAGGACAATGAAAATGAGTTCCTCACTCTCCCACCCAATATGGGAAAGGACAAATCGAGAGCTGTAGCAAGGGAACTACAACTCTTCCACTGTCACAGAAATGCTTTCCTGAATAAACTGTTCCGTTCAAGTGCTGTTAATCATAAGATTAGGACTTACATTCTTTCTATTTCCACTGCCACGAGCAGTAACCTCTCCCTCCCCCACCTGCAAAGGCTTTTAGAGAAATGTATTTCAAAAGCATGAAATCCATTTAATAAAAGTGAATAGGTCTGATTATTAAAGTGCTAGTGCTTAAAGGATCACACATCTCATTCTATTCTTGACTCTTGAATCAGCATATACTAGGATTTGATTTGCCAACAGAAATATTTTTATAGTCCTGCATTGCAAAATTCCAATATCAGCACTTTTATGCTTAGTGAAGGTGTGAAAATATACTTATGTCAGTGACCTAAGTATTAGATAAGATTAAGTATGTGTCAATATAAATCCATGGGATTTAATTTGCATTCGAAACACTGTAATGAGAGTATATTATAAAGGTTGCAAATATAAACAGTTAAACATTGGGAAATGTCAGAATGACATCAACAATGAACATTAATTCAGATACAATCCACATAATTGCACCAGTATCTGTAATTCCCTGACACATAATGTTTTCCAGCACAGGAGAGGCTTGCAGTATGCATGAGTCTATAGCACCTGTACATCATTTATTGAAAAAAATGGAAAGATCTGTGGTGAATTAAGGAAACCAGCGAGAAAAAACAGGAAACTAAGACAATGGTGCCTCAAAGAACTAAATAATCTACCAAGCTGTCAAGTAAGGCTATGCAAGTATTTAATGCTTTTAAAGGGGAGTATGAGTATTGAATTGTTGCTGGTGGTGTAAGTGCTATCCATATCCTGTACTGAATTAGGCAGGATTCAGCCTAAACCAAGGCCATCACAACAGCTTTAATTGAAGAATTTTCTAAAATTCTGAGTGCTTAACTTTGCAACTTTGCTAATACCTTTTGAAAAACACCTTAATTTGAGTAAAAATTATTTCTGCTTCCACCAAATACCTTTTGTGTAGAAAATTATTTTGACATTTGCTGAAAAGTCTATATTGGAACAAGTAAACAGCAGACAGTGCTGGAAGTTACTCATGAATAATGATGACAGAAGAGCAGTTCAGTATAAATGGGTGGAAGCTTAAGGAAATCTACATCATCAGGAAAGCAATTCAACAGTCCTGACAATATATATTCAGATTCATTACTTATTCTACAAGACAGAGAGTGAACCAGAAATTAACTCCACAGGTTGTTCAATTAACTGAACTACAGAATGTAATTTTAAAAAGTAAAATGCAATTAAAGAGGGACTAGAAATTAAATACTCACTACTCGACAAGTAGTTACTAACTTCCTTGCAGACACATTTTATATTGTCAAATCTACATCTCAAGGAACATCATAATCTTTATTTAAAGAGTTATCTTGTTCCAGTGCATCTGATAGAAATTGGCAGGTTTCAGTGTCTTTGAAGTGAACACTTAAAAGAAAAAGACACAGACTACACTTCTAAGTCAGAAGTTTGGCCTAAACAGAATTGTTTCACACCATTTGTACTTCTGTCAGTGATATGTAAAGCAAGTACTATTTCTTCTCCATGAAAATATCAACACTCATTCTGCCATTCTTTATACGCAATTGCAAAAATCTAGAAAGCCCAAACCTCTAGTTTTTTACTGTTTCAAATGCTTTGCTCGTTAAAACGTGGAGGAAGATCCCCTAAGACTGCAGCTGAAGTCATATGAAATCAATAAATGCAGTTATTGCAGAGTGATTTTTATTCCATCATCCATTCAGAATGCAGATGACATGTTTCAGTTCCCAACAATAATGGCACTGTGTTAGCTGAGGAAAGCACCCAACACAGAGTCAAAAACTTTGTTTCTGCCCACTCTTAGTAGTACACTACTTTTAAGTCACCTTGAGTTCACCTCTTTTAGTGTTTTATCACTGTTTAGGAGAAGCGATCATTAAAAAAAAAAAAAAGTCCAGAATACCAGTCGTATCTTGAGCTGCATCAAAAGCAGCATGGCCAGCAAGTGGAGGGAGGTGATTCTGCCCCTCTGCTCTACTCTGGTGAGACCCCACCTGGAGTCCTGTGTCCAGCTCTGGAGCCTCAGTACAGAAAGACATGGGCCTGCTGGAGAGGGGTCAGAGGAGCCCACAAAATGATCAGAGGGCTAGAACAGCTCTGCTGTGAGGACAGGCTGAGAGAGTTTGGGTTGTTCAGCCTGGAGAAGAGAAGGCTCTGGGAAAACTTTATTGTGGCCTTTCGGTACTTAAGAGGGGCTTGTAAGAAAAATGGGGACACACTTTTTAGCAGGACCTGTTACAACAGGGCAAGGGGTAATGGTTTTAAACTAAAGGAGGGGAGGTGTAGGCTAGATGTGAGGAAGAAAATTTTACAATGAGGGTGGTGAAACACTGGAACAGGTTGCCCAGAGAAGTGCCTGGAAACATCCCAGGCCAGGCTGGATGAGGCTCTAAGCAACCTGATGTAGTTGAAGATGTCCCTGCTCATTGCAGGGGGTGTTGGACTAGAAGACCTTTGAAGGTCCCTTGCAACCCAAACTATTCTATGATGATTCTGTGATTCTATGAACTCTTAAGGATTTCTGTTCAAGAAAAAAGAAAATAAACCATATAATTCTTAAATATCTATTAATTTCTGAGGTGGTAATAAATGCATTTGCAGGCTCCTGTGATGGAGATCTGCTGGTGGGATTTACAAGTCATTTAGAGGAAATTTTGTAAAAGTACGAAAATAATACTCCAAGCATAGCAACTAAATAGAGATGGAAAAACAAGAAACTAGCTGTAGAGGTCACCTACAGGCATCTTAACTTTGTGAGGAAACCTTTTTCTATAAAATGAGGTTGTTGAGTTCTGTAGTTTTGGAAAAGCTCTAAATACAATGACAAAGTTTATTATCTCTGCCCAGTGAGAAGCAATTGCAATAGACAGTGTAATCAATAAGCCACTATTACAGTTTCTGGGAACTCTTAATCACCATGTTCACAGATACTTTTTTAGCAGTCATAAAACCAGAAACCAGCTCAAACTCTGGTTGATCTACTAGTGACCTTACTAGTTTGGTCTCCCACTCCAAAAGTAGCTGAACCACACATGAGAGGTTGCTTGCTGATTATTTTCTCCTTCAAGATTCTGCAGGAAGGTCTACATAGTCTTTGGGAAACTAAGTATAAAATTTCCCCTTCAAACTGATTTCTTTGCTGGGGAAAAGTATTCTATAGTACATTTTCCTAAAAGAGAAGTGTTGGAGGCATCAGACTTTTTAACAATGTATCCTCTGCTCCAAAACAGGATCAAGTCAGTCATTCTAGATGACTTTTGGCAGAAAAACTGAGTGGGAAAATTTTGCATTTCCATGTCTTCTTTCCTTCACAGTGGAAATTAAAGCAAAAGGCCCTCTTTACGACTTGACTCTTACATTTTCTAGAAAACACATTCATTTTTTTAAATTGACAAAATTTCTGAAATAAGGGAATTTGGAAACTTATATGATGCCACAAATTAGGCACCAAATACTAAATTTGCTTTCAGTGTGGATTACTCTTGAATAGGTAGAACAACCTTAATGTCAAAAACAATATTCCCATCACAATACGCAAAAATTTTCTAGCTGGGAACATTACATTTTTCCTGGCTATGTCATCACAGAACAGAACAAATGCCATTTGCCAAGTTCTTTCATTGATTTTAAACAGAGCACATCAAGGACAAGTGTACAACAGGGGAAGCATAACCCATTACGCAGTAATGGATATTGCTAAAGGTTGCTTCATTACCTTTACTGGATGAGTGGCTGGTTTTTCTTTATATAAATGACACCCTTTAGACAAAACCTCTTCCACATTCGGCTGTTTAGCCTGCACTGCTGCTTCAGTTTCCTGAAAAATAAAAACACGTACAGCAGAGATTAACTGTAGCATAAGCAATAAGACTGAAAAGTCCTAAAGCTCCATGGGAAGCTGTAAAGCACCAGTAGGTCAGTTTCTGCTCAGGATTGGTTTCTGGGGAAACTTATGGATAGTAGCAGCTAAGGGCAAAGAGGGTCACAAGAGAAAACAAAAGCAAAGAGGGATGGAAAACAGTAATGCTAGCAAAATAATAATGATGGGTCCTTCATCCTGAAGGTTTTAATAAAACTATTATAAAGCTGCCACAAATTCTTACTAGGAAAGACAGGCATGAAGAATTTCATTTAAGCAGTTCTGTACTTTCATCTGTTTTGCATTACCAGCAGATTAAAAGTACACTGGTTAACATTTTACTCATACAGTACAGGACATGAAAACCATGAGATGCAACAATAATACTGAATTTAGGAAAATTAAAATTATTAATAGAAAGCTATTATTACTAGTAGTAAACTAGTACTTATCTAGTAAAGCATTTATACTAATGAGTTAAAAATAAACCCCACAGTAGTAGTGACAGGGAGGTACAGGGAGTCACCTACTATTAGCAAGGACAGCCTATTGAATAGGCAACAGCATATTCTCTAGGAATATTCTTTTTTATTCTGGAAAGGTATAATTCATGTGCTAACATAAGGCAACTCATGGAAACCCTTCCTAACATTCAGGAGCTTAATTTCATCAGGCACTAACCAAATAATGTTTGAAGCACTGCATGTAAATAAAAAAGAAAAAAAAAATCAAAATCACTGAAATGTGTAAAAGAAAAACTACACTTGGAGTTTGAAGATTCATATTGTTTTCATTTTTTCAGTTATATTAGCAAAAAAAAAAAAAGAGAGAGAGAAAGAAAAATTCCAGGGTTACCTCAGACGTTACAATTAACTGCCTGGTTTGTTTTTGTTTTCCTCTCTTCACTCTTCTCCCACTTATTTTATAGCTTGATAACCTTGTTCTAACCAATATCACAGCCTATCCACTGACTCTCCAACTTGATTTTCTGTCCACAACCCCAGTTATCATTAGTGTGACAGCAGACAAGATTGTGTGCAAGGCTTGTCACTGTCTGATCTGACACACCATTTCATCGGCAGAAATCTGCTATTCTTTGCTCTGCAATAAACTTCTTGAAATCTATGTCATTTTTAGTCTCAGAAAGGGGCCATTTTGCTCCTCTGTTTCAACTCAACATAGAAAACATTTCTACAGTGCTGCCTGAAATTCTACTTGCAAAACTTTATGAACAATCAGTAAAAATAAGTGTTGATAAATTCACTATCTTCTCCCATTTACCTTTTCAACTATTTTTTATCAATAGCAGATTAAGTGAATAAAAACTTGTGCCATTTCTCGCAATGATATTTGAAACATGTTTGCATTTAATTGCTTTTTATTAGACATTTCAATATTCATGAGATATAACTTTAAGGATTCATAGAGAATGAGCACTGAAAAGCAATGCAAAACCTCTGCAATATTTTATAACATCGCTGGGTATCATAAGAAATTCTGTAGCAGGAAAAATATTACAACTCCCAGCAGAGTCCAAGAATACCAAGATCACTATGTGTGCTGGTTTAACCTGCAGCATGGCTTTACCTTTGAAGTGGATCTCTCAGTCTTTCCCACTCACTGGATTTCTGTTTCAACCATGAACTGGGCTGGGAACACACAAACTGGCTTCTTTCATGCTGGAACCAGTGTAGAAGGTGTGGTCTAGGAGGGCACCTAACACAGTCCCAGACCCTAAGGGAACTACCAGCCCTGACTGCCCTTGTCCAGCTCCCAGTATAGCTCCCCCCACTCTGCCCGTGGCCCAGGACCACATGTCAGCCCCTCTGGGGCCAACAGCTCCTGCCCCAGCAGTTCTGCAATAGGGCTGATCTTCAGCCCCCCACAGCCCTGCCCTGCCTGGTCATGGGCCCTGCAGATCTGGGCCAACCCATGGGCCCATGTTCACCCCAGGGAGGTGCCCAATGTCCAGGGCTGGGGCTGCCACGATGCCTCCTAGCTGCGCTGCTCCTTCCTGGGGGCTGGGATGGGCCCAGGCTGCCAGGCCCTGCCCTGAATGCCCCTCAAAGGGATCCCTTCAATGGTCCCAGCAGCTGTGACAAGGATGGAGCAAAGCTGAGAACTTATGGCTCCTTCCCAGGTCATTGTCACCACTTCCCCTTGACATTTTCTAGACATGAAGAAAAGCAGAGGCTCTTTCAGAAGGTTCTCTTAAGTTTTGTCTTGTATTTTATCTGACTAGGTTGGTAATAACAGTAATCAACAATAACAGTACAAGTTCCATGATTAGGAATTGAAAATTCAAATACAGAAGAACCTGCCTAGGGAAAGCACTCCAGACTAATTAAAAAGACTATTCATAACAGGAGTTACTACTCAAAGTCCTGTAGCTGTAAGAAAATTTGGCTGCTCAGTATTTATTTGTACTGTACCTTCTGTATTGAAATTTGAATCATGATTTACCATATACAGACATACAAATAGGCTAATTTCCCTTTTAAAAATAAGAGAAAAAGAAAAAAAGGCAAAATGGATGACTGATGGTACCATGCAACTCTACATTCTGCAGAAAAGAAGAAAAAATTTAATGATCCTTTTCATTGTCATGATTTTATGCTAATACTGGTATACACAAGACACATAAGAACTAAGATGACCCATTTGTACGTATTATATAAACATTTGAAAAGGTGTTCTTTATGGATTCAAAAGCTATTTGTTCTTTATGGATAGAATACAGGTATAATTTTCCATAGCCAGGTAACAGAAATGTAATGTGTTTAGCTGTTAAATCACCAATTCCTTCTGCTCTACAATTTTCTGGAGTTACATGAAGTAATCTTGTGTAGTCTAATATTTCAAAAATCAATGGCCTTGACCTAAACTGAAATGCATTGTGCAAGTCTATCCAATATAGCATGATGTTTCATTTCAGATTTATGTGGAAATAAGAATAGAGATAAGAATGCAGGGGAAGAAGAGGTTCTCAGTATTTTGTCATTCATTTGGACACCGCTGAAATTAACAGATATCTTGTATATTAGAGCACCAACTACTTCTTGACTGTCGCACATTAATTCCAACATAATCTAAAAAGATCACAAAATTATTTAAAATAAGCGCACACTTGATATTAAATTGCTGCAGTAACTTTGAGGGAGCTCTTTGCCCAGTTCTCCACCTGATGGGATAGCTCCTTGATGAATTCTGCCCAGTGAGCAAGTTTCCAGCAATTTCAAATCCATTTGCTAGGTGATACCCTATTAATATGGGTCGACAAGCAATGGAGTAGTTTCAGGATACTGCTCCATCATTTAGTTCCCAAAGAGAACAAAAAGGTAATGACTGTAACGTGTCCTCCAGTGGCCCACTTGTCACAAAGAGACCACAGTTATTATCTAGCTTGTGCAGGATCCAGGAGAAGAGCACACTCCCAGAGCAGAGCCTGATATCTGCTCTTGATCGCAAAAGCCAAGCTACTACTAAAGCTAATAGGAATTGTCCATGCTCATGTCCATCAGGTTTTAGATAATACCAGAGCAGTAACTTTTTAGAAGTCTTGATTCAAGCTCACTGACTCCTCTGCCACACTCACTTTGCTTGCTGTGGGAGGATGCCTGTAGGGCAGACACAGCACTGTCTCTGGGAGACAGAGCTGACTCTGCTGGAATTGCACAATTTATGAAGTGCCTGTGAAAGGAGTGCTACTTCTAGGCTGGGTGATGAATATGCTAATTAAACTTTTCACACATATGGTAAACTAAAATACATCATCATTGGAAGCTGCTGTTTCTCAAACATATACAAACAACAAGAATCAGAGGCCACCTTTTTTTCTATGACATATCATCTATGAATTTTCAGCAGTGTTAAAATGGTGTTTCCGAACCGATGAAAGCCTACCACTGAATAAGCCACACTGGCTTCTGCATTTCCAACAACATGGCAACTCAACCTGCTGAAAAAATTTACAGGCAGAAAAAGTGGCAGAGACTTGTCTACAGCCCCATCTGGACTATGAAAGTCTGTTGATATAGCTCAGAACTTAGAAAATTCATACTCCCTAGCTGAAAGCAATATATTGACTAAACCTCTGGTGTGTATGGCAATGGAATAGAAAGTTTGATGGCTTGACATATGTTATTTCAAGAGATGGTAACTACCCTAGCAGACACAGACAGGCTGTTTAGCATATGCTACATATGTCATAGGAGGCCTAGACATTATCTATAAAAGTATCTGCAGCATTTCAGACTGTGTATTGGTCTATATTAAGAAATCACAAGCTCTGATTCACAATCTCTAGTAATGCTGGTAAAACTTTTAGGATCAATTTCCCAAGGAGATTATGGCCATGGGACATTTTCTGCAAGGACAGTAGGAGAAGCTCAAGCTGATTAAACCTGTGTCTTAATGGTGAAGAACAATGCAAAAATGAAACTTAATCACAGAATCATAGAATAGTTTGCGTTGGAAGGGATCTTCAAAGGTCATCCAATCCAACTCCCCTGCCATGAACAGGAACATCTTCAACTAGATCAGGTTGTTCAGAGCCCTATCCAGCCTGGCCTGGAATGTCTCCAGGGATGGGGCACCTACCACCTCTCTGGGGAACCTGTGCCACTGTTTCACTACCCTCATTATAAAAAATTTCTTCCACGTGTCTTACCTGAGTCTCCACTCCTTTAGTTTAAAATCATTACCCCTTGTCCTATCACAACAAGTCACCTTCAAATAAAAAAAATATGACTTTGAAATTAAGATAGAGACTTCTTTTAAAAGTCACAACCTCTTTTTATCATGTTTGACCAACCTGATAGCCTTCTATGATGGTATGACTGGCTGGGTAGATGAGAGAAGAGCAGTGGACATTGCCTACTTTGATTTGAGCAAGGCTTTTGACACTGTCTCTCACAACCTCAAAGGCAAGCTCAGGAAGTGCAGGCTGGATGAGTACATGGTGAGAGGGATCATGAACTGGCTGGATGGCAGAGCTCAGAGGGTTGTGATCAATAGTGCAGAGTCTGTTTGGAGGCCTGTAGTTAGTGGGGCCCCCCAGGGGTCAGTATTAGGTCCAGTCCTGTTCAACCTGTTCATCAGTGACCTGGATGAAGAGACTGAGTGCACCCTCAGCAAGTTTGCAGATGATACCAAACTGGGAAGAATGGCTGACTCACCAGAAAGCTGTGCTGCCATTCAGCAACACTACTGGACAGACTGCAGGACTGGGCGGAAAAGAACCTGATGAAGTTCAACAGGGGCGAGTGTAGGGTCCTGCACCTGTAGGGGAATAACCCCATGCACCAGTACAGGTTAGGGATGGACCTGCTGGAAAGCAGAACTGAAAAGAAGGACCTGGGACTTCTGGTCAACACCAGGTTGACCATGAGTCAACAACGTGCCCTTGTGGACAAGGAGGCCAACAGTATCCTGGACTGCATTAAGAAGAGTGTGAGCAGCAGGTTGAGGGAGGTTCTCCTCCCACTCTACACTGCCCTGGTGAGGCTGCATCTGGAGTACAGCATCCAGTTCTGGGCTCTCCAGTTTAAGAAGGACAAGAAATTACTGGAGGGAGTCCAGCAGAGAGTTACAAAGATGATTAGAGGCCTGGAGCACCTTTCTTATGAGACTGGGAGAGCTGGGTCTGTTCACCCTGGAGAAGGGTGAGAGGGGATCTTATTAATGCTTATAAATATCTCAAGGGTGGATGTCAAGAGGATGGGAACAGACTTCTTTCAGTGGTGCCCAACGATAGGATGAGGGGCAATGGGCATAGACTGAACTAGTCAGTAGGAGGTTCTACCTAAACATAAGGAGAAACTTCTTCACTTTGAGGTGCCAGAGCACTGGAACAGGCTGCCCAGAGACATTGTGGAGTCTCCTTCTCTGGAAACATTCAAAACCCACCTGGACACATTCCTGTGTGATCTACTCTGGGTGAAACTGCTTTATCAGGTGGGTTGGAATAGACGATCTCCAGAGGTCCCTTCCAACCCAAACTATTCTGTGATTCTGTGCTTATCAGGATGGTACATTAAATTAAGATTAAAGATAACTTATTCACAGGAAAACAGAAGAGGTAAGCAATTTCCCTTCACTTTACTAATCAAGACAAGGCAGTGCTATTTAACAAGCAAATATATCAAATGTAAAATCTAAAATAATTTGGAGGCTTTTAATTTCAAAAAGATTTTTTTGAAATAATCAGAAAAAATCCCCATATATATTTCACTTGATAACAGAAAATTACATGTAATTACGCTTTTCTTGTCTTTTAGGCAAGGGAGATTGTATCTTGTAACAAGAATTCTCTGAGGTGGATTTTCTTATTCATGCACAAGAGAAGTACCAGCAAAGTTCAAGCCTCTCTTTCTGGTTAGCAATCCCAGGTATTTTAGGGGAAAACTTCCTGAATAAGGACTTTAGTCAATCTCGATAAAATCCAAGGAAAGACAAGCTTGTACCTCTCTTTTTTTTTTTTCTACATAAGAGGTGAAAAGGTTTGGTAATTTCCTGAATATTTTACTTATCTCTATACAGAAAGAAAATGCCCTGTGAACATCTAAATTACAGCATTTAACTTCACCTTCCTGTCTTAGAGTTATATTAAAAAAAACAAAAAACAAAACGAAACAAAAAAAAAAAAAAAAAAAAAAAAAACCCACCAAACAAGTAATTTAATTTAAAGTCCATTTTAAAGACCATTCTGTTAGTGGCTTGGGTGGAAGCTTAGTGTAAAACTGCTTTACCGCTAAAAATATTCTGTAACTAGCATACAAGCAATTTTATGCACCTGCCTCTAAAACTGCCACTTTAATGACTAAATAAAATAACCATTCTTTCCTCCATTACCCTAAATCACTGTTCTTTTAAATCTGTGAAACATGAAGGTTGATCTCAAGGCAGTGTTAGAAGCTATCTTATTGGGGAAAAGAATACTGCGAGATTCATCCAGGTTTTTCAAGTAAAGTGCGCAAAAGACAGCCGTCTGATTTTAATGAGAGACTGGAAAATAGATGCAACTATAGCTCTTGACCTATGTGAACAATTTTCAAGATACCTTAGAGGAGAAACAACTATTTAACAGAAAAAAGCACTACACAGACGACCTCTTCCTTCTAGAAGTGCAAGAATTCAATTTTAGAGTTCATACCTACTTTCTCAACCTATGAGTGCAGCATTTGTGCAGTTTGCAAAATATGCAGACATTCTGTCTATTAAGACCTGGTGTTGTTTTTCATCATTCAACTCCTTGCAATATCTCTTATTCCTCTTATGGGAAAAGGGAAGGAGAGAAAACAAAAAGGAAATCCTCCACAACGAAATGGAACTAAGTAGGTTTCAAAATCTGAGTGAAGCAAACAAAGTGGCTGAAACAGCAATTGTTACCACTTTGTGGACTGAAGGGACATTTCTTCCAAAGCACATTTTCCTGTTGGCTATCAGAAATTTGTGAGCTTCCTCTGTACATCTAGAGGAGATGAAATATAGTATTTTTTTCCCCACACAGAGAAGTCAGTGTCTATCCATCGCAGATGTCTGTCCTGAAGAGGAAATTTCCTGGAGGTACTGAAGATAGATTAAATTATTATCTGTAAATACATGACCTGCAGATACGGCATATGAAAACAATTTGGCTATGGTGGTCATACACCAATAAAACACGGTTAATCATCCAGTTGGACTGTGAAAACGCCCTGTAAGAATAAATGTTTGAGACTAGATATGATTCAGAATAGTTTGTTTTGAGGCTGGACAGGACACAGGATGAAACAGCTTCTCCTGTTCCACCTAGACTGCAGATTCTGTCTTAGTTCCAGTGCATAATATAAGAGAGACAATAACAAACCCAGGAGAACTGACACGGAAAGAAATTTGGCAGAAAAATATAATGAGAAATTATTGTGAGAAAATAAGGAAAGTCCCAATAATTTTACAAGTACTCAGTTATATGCTCTTTTTGATGCTGAAGGACAGCAGCTTAAGAGGAAGAAACGTTACTCAGATTGTCACAGTAGCAGACTTGGACTACCACCATAGGCAACTTGACTGCCAAGTGAAATTTGGTTATAAAAGTATTGAGTCACAAAAAATGTTTATTTCCTCTTGTAAAAAGGAAAGAAAGAAACCATAGTTTCTTCTCTTTCATTGCACAGGTAATGACAGTTGAAATAAATTGAACTACAAATTATTTAACTTGAGAGGGAGACATTTACTTATTTGGTCGTTTAGTTCTCAGTTGCTTATTCTTCTTTCTCTTAGGCCAGGGCTTATATGCAAATTTTACTCCTCTTTTTGATTTCAGTAAATAAAAATTTATTTTTAAAGGAGTTTCTGTCTACAAAAGGAAATTAGAAAAAAATCAAAATATATTACTGTTCTAATGTTGGTTTGTTGATTGTAATATGTTTTCAGATATGCCCATCTTCTGGTATTAGTCTTTAACACATCATTTAAAAGGAATATTCACGAGGATATATTTCTGTAGTTTGTCTTCCAATAGTTACAGTGGCATATATTACTGCAAGAAATGGTAAAGATTGCTCCTCCAGTTTGTTGCTTCAGCAGCAGAAGCAGGGGTAGACACCAGTGAATGGAATTTATGTTCTTACAGTTTAGAAAATATGTAGTTTGCTAATTTCCAACTGCTTGGTTTGGAACTGCAAATGGCTAAGTTATATTCGCAATCTGAGTGGTGGCACTTTTAAAAAAAAAAAAAAAATTAAATTTCTATGAGCAAATACGTTATCAGAAGTTTAACTTTTAAAAAATTTCACCGATTCATCTCACCCTGAATGAAGAAAAATCTAATTACTAAGTAAAAAATGAGAAAATCTAGTAAGCAAAAGTGCCCAACGTTTAACAATAGTCACAACACAGATTTACATGGACGTACTGGGTATGGCTGGGATGAAGTTAATTGTCTTCACAGCAGCCCATATGGCACTATGTTTTGCATTTAAGATAAAACCAGTGTTGACAACATAGGGATGTTTTCGCTATTGCTGAGCAGTGCTTACACAGAGTCAAGGCCTCTTCCGTTTCTCACACTGTCCCACCAGCAAATAGGCTGGGAGTGCACAAGAAGCTGGGAGCGGACACAGCTGGGACAGCTGACCAAAGTGATATTCCATACCATGTGATCTTGTGTTCAACAATAAAAGCTGTGGGAAAGAAGAAGGAGGAAAGGGCGACATTCGGAGTGACGGTGTTTGTCTTACTGAGTAGCCGCTACACTTGATGGAGCTTAGCTTTCCAGGACATGGCTGAACACTTGGCTGCTGAGGGGTAGTAATGAATTAATTCCTCATTTTGTTTTGCGTGCATGGGCAGCTTTGCTTTAACTATTAAACTGTCTTTGTCTTAACCCATGAGTTTTTTCACTTTTGCCCTTCTGACACTCTCCCCCATCCCACTGTGGGGCAGTGAGTGAGTGGTTGTGTGGGGCTGAGCTGTCTATCAGGGTTAATCCACAGCAATGGTTTAGAAAGAATTCTGACCCACCAGTACTCATTTTTCGCTGCAGAGTTTGTAATATCTAACAGGTTGACTCTCTTTACAACAGTATCTCACAAGAGATGTGTGCCAAATATCTCAAAGCTACATTTACTTGGAATTTAGCACAGGATCTGGAACAGTATAGACTGTTTTCCACATTATCACCAACTTTAGTGTTAGAAGGAACTAAGATTCTCTTAGGTGTATGTATTTTTATTTACTCAAAACATACATAAATATTTTTTTACACAAATATCAATTAAATTAATATAGATCAAGTCAAACTTGTTCAAATCTCTATCAAATAACAAAAATTCAGATAGGTATTAAAGTACAGAAAAATGAGAAGCTATACATTCCCTGCTCCTAATATTTATTATGTAGTAACCAATTCAAAGCAAATTAAACCAAAGCTAATAGGACCTTGTGTAGATATAAGCAGTCATTTGTATAGGCACTTCTTCTGCTTCCAGTATTTTATAATTGTATGTGATCAGTAGAGCAAAATACATAATCTTACAGAAGAGGAGTTGCTGTTTAATAAATGACATGCATTATCCAGAAGAAGAATGATCAAGAACTTTCAAGAACTGGGCTTTGAAGAGAAAGAAGGTTTTCTGCTAAGATAAGAGCACGTGAAAAAGAACACACACTGTGACAATCTTAAAAAACTGTTTTTTCTGAATAGGAGAGGAAATATCCTATTTCTGAAAACCTACCTACACTGAAGCCAAGCTATAGACTTCACTAGAACCTTGGTAAACTGCTCTGTCACTTCTATAAGTTTCCTCCTATATTTATTTGGTCATTTGTATTATGCTTTTCTCTGGGACTAGTTCCTGAGCTGTTATTAATAGTACAAGGAGGAAACCAAAAGACAAAGCTGAGGTACAACCTCACTAGCTTCCAAGCAACTCACCCACTCTTCTAAAAAGCTTAAGCTTTCAAGAACAAAATCACATATTGATTTACAAGTCAGCCATTATTTCCTAGAAAAATACAACCACACATTAAATACTTGATCACTTTCCAAAAATCTTTCCTCTCTTGAGACAGTGGGACACAGATATATTTTGGAATGCATTCCTAAGGCTGCAAAGTCTGTTATAGATTAGAAAATTTACAGTGATTACCTATTGGGAAAGCTTTACCACATGTTCACAATCCATTTGCAGTTAATATTGTTTAATATTATTGCACTTGGAATAGTTTTGTTTGGTTGGGTTTTTTGTTTGTTTGGGTTTTGTTTTGTTTTCTTTTTCGTTTCGGGTGGGGTGCTTAGTAGAGGTTTGGATACAGACTGTTTAAAATCTAAATGTTCAAAGCTGACAAGGAAAACTTTGAGTAGGTTGCTTCTCAAAGTCCCATAAAAAGATTTCTGGAAAGAGCGATAGTTGATTTATGTACAGAATATCAATCTCCATGTTCTGTGAGTTGATTAAATTGACATTTAGTGCAGATCTTAATAATGCATTGAAAATAGGAGTAGTTTAAATAATCAAACAATATTTCATCATCAGAAGTTTTCACAGTTCAACCTTTTGCTAAATCAGAAAACAAATGTCAGAATACAGTGAGATGTCTGGGGTATGTATTCCTTACTTGCTCATGCGGACAAACTATACTGCCTCTTATTGCATATAAAGACTACTCATTTAAAAGGATGTTAGAAAAATGAAAGGGTAAAAGTATAAATAAATAGTTAAAATCTGATTTATCTGGCCTAGCCTGTCAAGCAGACACTGACAAGTGAAGGCTGATGGAAAGAAAAATACAGCAATGTCCAGTCAGTACTTTCATTCTCTTGTGTGGGTGAATTTTATTTCTCTACAATTAGGTTTGCTGCTCCTCAGTCATGCTCCTCTCATGTTCTAACCGGAGGTTGTTGAGTATATAATGAAGTGACTGACAAGAGTTGACAGCTTCCCTACTGTCATTCAAAGATTATCAAGGACAAACCCCAAATACAAGTTATTTTTTAAGAATAAAGTTATTTATTTTTTTAAGGATGGTCTATTTTTATCTGCCAAAAACGAACACAATATGCTATTTTAAATATATGGCAAGTGATCACCATGGACAGTAAACAGGTACTAATACTACACCCAGAGACACTTCAAAGCTTCTTTAGCAGTAGAGGCAAAAATCGAGGCTTTGGAAACCTTTGAAAAGAAACGTCAATTATAGAGGAGTACAGAAGGGGTGAGTGATGACCCAGAAGCTAAACTCCCCCTGAGCAAGCAGGGGGAAAGGACCAGTGAGATTGCAAGATTATTTGGAGGCAAGGTGGCTGAAAAGCATAAAGTGGTTTTTAATATTGTCTAGAGAAGAAGATTTGGAAGAGTCAGAAGGATTTCAGTGAGCTAGAAGTGGGAACAGGAACTTTTGCATTTTGTCAACTCTTTCCCTGTTCAGAGCATGATTTCTCCATCCATTCCTCAAAGTGCAAGCACTCACATTTCTGTTTTTCTTCTCTGTGTCCTCATAATCTATAATCACTTGGGTCTCCCACAATCCTCCTGGAAAAGTGTCTTGCAGGGCAAATAGCAGTGCTGGAACAAAGACTTGGAGGAATTCTGAGGATGTGCAGCTTTAACCTCCTCCTATAGCCGGAGGAGGTATGGTGATCCCTAAAGCTTTCAGGAGGCAGAGGAGCAGGCACTACTACTTCCCACCTCTCCTCCACGCTCTCTTCTTGCCATAAGCTTCATTCCAGCCAGCACAACCTGAGCTCTCCTGAAGAGGTAAGGAGCACATCAACAGACATTTTTAGAATGTGTAGGATAGCGTTGTCTCTTCAGGTTGGAAAAAAGCACCTCCAGTTCCTCCTATAACAGCAGGGGAACTGAAATTATACTCAGAATCCCAGGCCGCTTGATCCCAAAAAGTAAATCATTGCAATGGCAAAGAATTTGTGGAAGTAAAGTACTATATGCAAATAAACCCCACCAAAATGTATCCAGTGGTAATATGCATATTATTAAAATAAAATCCGGAAATGCAAACCAAAACTCTAAGCACTGTTAATTCAGTGTATCCATATCTTACACTGTGCAGCATGTTCAACCAGAAAAACATAAAGTAATACAGAATGAGCTTGGGTGAACATCTCTATTTTCATTTAGTTTTAAGTACTTTTCTATGCACCTTTTACACTTGCGGTCATTGTGCGGAAAAAAAAAAGTGCAGAGAAGAAAAGATGCTGTTTCACACACACTTTGACCCAAACTAGTTAATGGATACTTTGACTAATTTAAAAATATTAATTCTGCAATCAAAATCTAAGTGCAGATTTTGAGAACATAATAAATAACTCGGAAGGTGAAACAGCACTTAAAATGCTGAATTTAACAGAACCTTAGCCATGGAACTACAATCACAAGACCTGTATGCCTAACAGATCGTATTAGCCACAGTGCAGATCACAGCTTCCTGTTGAGAAATTCAAGGGGTGAAATTCAGGCAAAGAGATACCATCAAAAAGGATTTTTACCAGACACTCACTGCCTGTCTGGCCAACTTTTGTCAAGGTCTTTCACATATAACCAGTAAATCTCTAGCTTTCCAAGAGACCCAGAACAGGCCAAAGGCATTTGTCCTGAAGCGCTCTACTACCTTTAGCTGCTCACCTCTGGTAAGCAGACTTTGTTTTCACAGGGTTATGCAGAAAAGATAATAATTCTCAGAATAATATATAAAAGTGTCAGACTGAATCAGACTGAATCAGACAAGTTCAAAAAGACAATGATTGAAAATGAAATGACAGCATTCTGCCCAACATTAAGTTATAGTTATACAAATGCTGGTTGCAACTCTGTATTAGTTCATCGGATGAAGAGATAACTCTATTTTGAAATAATTTATATTTGTTCTTTAGACAAACATTTAGATAAAATATTAAAATACTCTGAGTTTTTTGAATTTGTTTTGCAAAGTACTGCAAGTTATGCATTTTGGCATTTCCTTTAAAAAATATACTTAAATTCAGTTAATATAAAGAAATTCAGGAGAAATATTTTCAACCTGAAATTCACTTGAGAGGAGATACCCTGGGAATTAAAAAAAAAAAAACAAACAAAAAACAAAAAAACACTATTCAACCAGTTTTCACAGGGAACTGAGAAAATGAAATGCTTTTCCTACTTATTTTTGTGCAATATGAGCTGATAACTTTTAGTATTCCCTCACTAAAATGCTGTTTTTACACTAAAAGTACTGTGGGGGAATCAGAGCTAATATGCACCTAATGAAATTATTTCCAAGATTACTTTGCTGGGTGTTTAAATACAGAATTTACATATATGCATTTACTTACCATTTTCTTAACAAGTGTTAATTTGTATTTTCAGGTTACTAGGCTGTAAACAGGTTTTTATTTTTACATTCCATTCATAAAGGACCTTTCCAGCCCATTTTTCCTTTATGCAATTTGCTTGTACATCTATACAGGTTTCTGAATGATTACTCAAAGCTGTGTGTAGTGGTGGCAATGACCCGGCACACCACAGCTAGAGATTCCATTCTGTGGCCAAATATTGCAAAACCACACTCCAGTTACATAACTACAGACACCATAATGGTAGTTAAACAAGCAAAACCCAGCAGTCACAACATACTACAATAATGATTTTGACAAGAGATGTGAAATGTTCCTACCAACAATGGTTAGATTTTGTTATTCACCACAATTTTTTCTGTTTCAAGGACTACCGAAGAGTGAATGCTTGGAAAAGAGACTGTTTATGGGGAACTTATGCATAAGAGAGAAAAATTCTTGTGATGAAATATATAGGCAGTAAAACAAAATGCTACAAACTCATATAAATTTGATTTTTGTTCTTTCTTTTCTACATCTTTCTTCCTGCAATCGGTTTGGCACTACTCCGGCTGTGTTAAAACTGACAAAATTTTGTAGATTATGATCTACAATGAGCTAGTAGTAATCGACAATCAATTAGTGGTATTTTCTATTATGAATAAGGCTACTGAGTTAAATAATAATATTTGAAAAGTGTTTCAGTAGACTAATGTTTATTATATATATCAAAGTACTAGCTATTTGTTTTCTTGCTTAACAAAGGTGGTTTTCTCTGAACTGCACTTCTGGACATAAAAGAAAAAAAAAAGAATCAGCATGTTTATTATACTAATCAAGCAGGACTGAAGAAATCTGTGAACTTAAACTTTACAAAAGACTTAGATGCTTAGCTTTATAAAAATACTGACCCATAGATTTCAAACAGTAAATACCAAATCAGATAATCTGTAGTACCAGCTAAAAAATAGCAGCAACTAGAAACATATTAGCACTGGCTTAACTTGATGCTTTACTTACCTCTCCCTTACTAGACAATATACTTGCAATTCTTTACATATTTGGGTTTCTAAAAATTATTTTAGCTAATTATTTTTTTTGGTTGACTATGTCACAACACAATAAAACTTACTATGTGTGTGTACACACATGTACATTTTGGATATAAGTGGTTCATTTATTGACTGTAAAAAACTCTTTAACTCCTGCCTAAAGTATTTCTTTAAAGCCTTAACACTATACAAATGTTACCCGACTGTAACAGATTGCAGAATGTTAATTTTAATTTAGTCACAGTTGCAGTAGGTTGTGATAGTAAAGCTTTTACTTCTGTTTTGTCTTATCCAGTCATTTTGATATTTATACATTTAAGAAAGCCCTACTATTCTATCTCTGTTGGACTGATACTTGATTTCTGAATCTAACCATTCTTTAAAGCCTTCTGGGGTTCTTGCTGTAAGCAACAGGGAATATCTAATCAAAATTCTGAAGGACTTGGGGTCCTATCATACATAGAATTGGGATTAAACAGTACTATGAGGAAATAAATATTTAGAGGAAAATGAAATTGAGATAAATCAGGATAAAAAGTTAGACTGAAGGTATTTTCTTAAGCTGTCAAACAACTAGTGAAGCATCACTTGTTACCCCCCCTTCCAGGATTCCCCTTATTCTTTTTCTTGCAGGTGAAGTAAACAAATCTCAGCAGAACAGTTAGTAGGAGGAAATAAAGGTCAGCGCTCACAGAAGTTCCTTTAGCCATAATTCCGGAGCTCCACAGATTGTTGATGCCGTAGGCAAAGCTGTTTCAAAGTGTAAAGTATAGGTCTATAAGCACATGTTCAGAATAGCATATCCCTAAATGGTTTAAGTATATTAAAGTTGGATGGCTGGATCAGAATAAATACATTTCGAAGTGCTCATGTAGGTCCTTAAATATTCCATTACAGAGACAACGCAGAAGCAACTATACCTTCCATTATAGCAACATTTGCCACCTACTTAGACTCTGATTAGCTAACTTAGCCACAATAACCTTGTGATTAAAGATAACCACATTATTATCAAGGCCACAAAAATAATTGCTTTGACCATAACAATAATTACTTTTTGAATTAATACTCATTAGACACTCTATATTTGCTTTCTTATCTGAATTAGAACAACAGTAATGATGGTTAACAAACAGTTTAGAAGAAAACTTCATTACTGCCTGTGGATGCAATACTGGAGCGCTCTCTCTAGTTTGGCAAACAAAGTAATGACAGAAAGATGGAACTGAACAAACTCAGCCAAGGAAAAATGTGCAGGTTTTTAATTCAACTGCTGAAGTAATTTACCACAGAATGTGATGACTGTCCATACCTGGAAATTAGAAACCAGTCTTGTGGTTGTTTTCTTTTTGAGAAAGGAGTGTTGCAGTTCATGTAGGAAATAATTCAGACAATTGAAAGCATTACTTTATAGAGTAGGTCTGACTGGATGATCAGAGTGGTATCTGCTGACCTCAAATTGAACCAACTGCGCTAATTCTATGCACATTTCTGAGAGATGACAAATAGTTGCCTGTTCAAAGTCAGCTGCAGGTTTGCCATAGATCATGCAATAGCTAGAACTGTTTCGGTATAACAGGTCTTTGAAATAAAAATGTAATATTCCAACAGTATATGAGAGCTTGTTTTAGAGGCTCTTGTTTATATTAATATTTATCACAAAAAGAATATTTGACAGAATGTTGGTCAATGATGTGTAGGTTAAAGAGAAAAGTGGAGACCACCTTAGAAGTTTGTGCATGTCTGCACCTCAGTAACTGTTATACAGCTTGCTTTGATGTTAGTCTAGTATCTGCTGCTGTTAGATGGATATCCTCCTCTCCATACATTTCTAGCCCACAGAACGGTCAAGGTACTATGGGAAATATATCTCAAAATACTATGAAAATGCCAGAGATTTGAAAGAAGCAAAGCTATGCTCAGAGAGGCCAACAAACAAGGCAGAAGTGGAGCTGCTGCTCTTTGGAACTGCATCCAGACAGATCTGAAAAGGCTAAATAAAACTTCCTTACATCAAAAATTACATCTCATATTATCCATGTTGTCCTGCGGACCCCAGCTTTGCACTGGGAGGATATGGTTGCATTAACAGTTGCAAAGCAGCCATGACTTCTTAGGATTCAGGTTTACTCATGTCACTAAGAACTGGGACAAAACAGCCAGCAAAACCATTAAATTCGAATGCTAAGGAGTTACAAAATGCACATCTTTAGCTCTGGATTTTTATTGACAGAGTGAAAAAAGTCATTCAACATAAACTGAAAGCAGGACTAAGAAAGTGGGCTTCACTCTAGCCATATGTCACCAGTACTGAGAGAAGTACTGATTAAAAAAAAAAAAAAAAAAGTATCAGCATGTAAAAACCAACCACGTAGTAAGAGCTGAATTTCAGTATGTGTACACTGAAGGTGTCTCCTGACATGTCTATAGCCAATGACTATGGCTATAAAGCAAATAACCCGGACATCAGAATGAGAATAACTCCAGGTCAAAGAGCAAATGTACAGATGTCATACTGTTAGCTTGGAAAACCAGAAAAGTCTAAAGACTTCCAGACAAAATATGAAATATATTTTAGATGCATGAGAAGCTACATTGAAGGTACATTGCAAATCTGGAAGTGTTCCAGTGTTCACAAATAGCAATAGAGTCAACAGACTCTTATAGATGTAGATTTTGTGCCTTCCCTATGCAATATACATAGGTATTTCACAGCAGCAGCCTGTATTATGCTATTATTAAGGAGAGAGATTATATCAATGTGGTAAAAAAAAAATATTCAACACCTACAAATAAATAAGTTCTATCCTAATACTTCAAATTGTTGGCTTGCAAATATGCATTCTAACATTGCTTTATTTGGACTTTTTTTTTTAATCTTTGTTTATAGAAGAAAACTGTAATTAAGGATTAATAACATGAGCAAAGCCAATAGTGCTACAGATGTTTTTTAAACCCTGGTAATAGAGAATCCTTTCTCTTATTTATGAAATGAGAAATGAGTGAGTTATTAAAGCCTACTTGGGATTTTGGAAACCACCACTAAAAATTGTGGTGCCTAAATGAAGGCCTGGGTTCTAACTGTGGCACTGTAGACTCTAAATAATGATCAAGAAAATTACAAATACAAATTATATTGTCATAAATACATGAGGGTTTCCTGAGCCATGCTGTCATGTGGATAGTAATTTAAAAATACCCATAAACATAATCACATCAACAATGATTCGAGAGCACACGTATTCACATGCTTGACCTAATCAATGCAGACAGCCTGTTAGAATAGATCTGAAATATGGGGTTGAAGTTGAGTATAAAATGGAATATTGTCAAAAATAGGCTGCTTTTCTAAACAACATCTACTCTTTTTTGCTGTGTGTTTTGTTATGATTAACAGTCTCAAAACTCTTACTATGTTTATTCTTAACCTTAAAAAAGTTATAAGAATCCCATTTGCCTTCAGAGATATTTAATAGAGTCTTTAATTTAAGACATTCTCTCCTTGAAAACTATAGTCTGGCTAAGCCATCAGGCAAAAAGCTTTTAAGATGTTAAACCTACGTCTTTTAGAGACAATCCAGATATATAAGAGGCAGATAAAAGCTAACACGCTTCATATGCTCACAGTCCTTACAACAGTATAAACAACTAGCTGTTACATCTTCAATCAAAACTGGTCAATCTAAGTGATCTAAATTTAACCATGAAATAAATGTGGTAGGATCTTTCCCAGAGAGAAAATATATTTGCCTTTCTTTGGAGTTCTTTGTTGTTCCCTCACCTCTCTTGACATACATTATTTCCTCCCACCACTTCAGGACTACAGATTTTTTAATTTTTTTTTCTGTTCTTTCAATGGTTTTTCAGAAATGTTCCTGTCACATCACCATAAGAGGACTGAAAGAGCCAAAGAGAATATTTCTTTCACAAACAGTATGAAAAGCAATACACTTATAATTTGCAGCAATTTAGCCCTACTTTTACTTTATATAAACTTATATAAACTTCATTGGTGTCAAATATAAGCAAAGATAAATCAATGAAAAATTTTTGTTAAAATACAGGAAATAAAGATCGATAATTTTCTTGAAAGCAAAATTCCATCGCTCATTCATATTAACTTGAATGAAATAGCATAAATGGTCCAACATGGACCGTATATGGTCCATTGTTTGCAATTTTAGTTAGCTTTGTATTAAAATTATTTGCTGCACCAATGTTGGGGGCTATTTTTTGGTGTATATGATATCGCAAAAATAATAGATTATATTTATATTTTACTTTGGAACCACTGGTTCTAAACTGTTCTATCACTGGAAACTGCTTATGGAAAATAAAAGTTTTTCTTAAGTCGTAGAACTTCCGAGGACTGCTGCTTACTTCTGTCTCAAAGCTATATTGTTAATACAAATTATACAGCTGATCCTGCAACTGACTTCTTGACCACTAGGTATCGATTCTTTTTTAGAATGGGGTACATTTTACCTTAATATCAAAAGCTCCCGGCTGACCCACTTTGTTATAAAGTTCCAGCTGGTTCTTGACAGGCGTTACCCACAATATCACCTGATTTAGTTGTTGATCAAGTTCAACGAAATCCTTTAACAGAATCTCTATTTCTTTTTGTTTCTCTGGAAGATCTTTGGACACCTGAAAAAAAATACCAGAAGTCATTTTTTGGTGAAAAAAAAAAAAGTAACATAAAGCAATTTAACACTATGCATATCTATACTTATATAAAGTGTTAAAATACAAGTTTTATACACTGATAGGAGGAAGAGAAGAAATCAGTAGACTCATCAAATCATTACAGTATGTATCTTGCAAATCAGTCAAAACACAATCTTTCCTAATAAAAACAAGCAAACAAAAAACCCACAGAGAAAAACCTCCACCTCACAAAACAAAACCAATATCATCAGGCTTGTTGTTGTTCTACTAATTCCGCTCATAGTACATTAAAAAAAAAATTATCTCAGTATATTAAACTGTTTTTAAAAAGTTCAAATTTTATTCAGGTAAAGTGATAGTGAAAATATGATATTTATTATTTGAATGATATCTAACCTTTCTTGACCTCTTGAATCCAGGTATTTATAAGCATACATTTTCTTACAAGCTGTTTATAGTTGCCATTTCAGTTCAAATATCCATGAGCAGACACATACAGCGAAGAAAAATAATGAATAAATATATCACCAATATTGATCGGGCCACTTGGTTCTCTGATTTGCATTCAAAGCAGTCAGGTTTTTAACTAAGCACATTCTTCTGTGCCAACAATACTAGAAATTAAGAATCAGTGAATGGGATAGTTCAAATCCAACAGCACTGAATCACTTGGAGTAAATATAGGAACAGGTTGGAAATAAATAAGCCAACACAAAGCTCCATGCTGTCCTCCCCAGATTGTTTTGTACAGCTAGAGATGTGAGGTGTCACTATAGTACACCATTGGCAACATTGTAAATGTATGCTAGGGGAGAAACCATCTGTNACCCCATTTGACTCCGAAATTCAGTAATTCTCAGCAAAAAAAAAGAAAAAAAGAAAAAAAATCACAACAGCAAATACAGGGCCTGGGCAGGGAAAAATAAATGACAATTATTAAAATAAGCCAAGAAGTATAGTTAGTTTTCCATCAAGAATAATGATTTTTCCCAACGCTAATTGTTTTTAAGAGCATGCTTTTACTAAAGCGACGCTCTTAAAAATTGCAAATCATGATGTTCTGATACACATAATAAAATATAAATTTCCTGTAAACAGCATTAATGGAAGCAGTGATATAATAGTGCCCAGCTACAGAAGCATTACTGCTGTGTACTAACTTCTAATCCCTAATGATGGTATTTTACTGAAGACAATAAATCTAAACCCATTGGAGACATGAAAACAAATAAGGTTACAAACAAAACAAAACAAACAAAACCCAAACAAAACCAAACACACCAAAACCAAAGCCTACCAACCAGCAGCTGAGAGAATTAGGAGAACCCAGCTGTCTCACAACACACATTTCTTCACAAGTTTGGTTTGAAAATACTGATTTCTTGATACTAAAATAACACCTCTGCATATGATATATTAGACCTTACTTAACTGATGTTTGTAATGCAAGAAGTTGATTTGCCATATGGCAAATTATCTCCATTGTTCACCACAGCCACCCCATAACATCCTGTTTTAAAAAAACTGACCAGTAAGATAAATTATTTTTTCTATCTTCCTAATCTTGTTTAATATAACAAAAGCTCTGCTTTTCCAGAATGGCCTCAGATATAAAAGAAAAAAAAAAATTCCATTTATTTCCCTTACGTGTTAAGTCAATATCTGTGCAGACCTGGGCCTAATTTCACAGCAGATTAGTTTCATCTTTCTTAACAACTTTTGAATTTTAATCTCCAATGTTTAGTAGCTTTAATATTAACGTAAACAAGTTCCACAAAAATACTACCGAAAGTAAATACGTAATCATAGGCAGACAAAAATCCAAGCTGACTTCTGAAGATCTGAAATTTAAATTAATCTGCTTCCAATCAACATTAATCAAGCGTATTAGGCCTACCACCAGACAGGGAAAGAAATGTTTGTAAAGTCGGAGGGTGGGGGGTGGGGAGAGTAAGCAGTTACATACTAAGGTATGTTCAATCCAGAAAAACAGATTAAATATTAGATGTGGTGACAGACTGTACTTCAACATACTGTGTTCAAAAATAATCACACAAGAAAGCAAAATAAATCCCACCTACAGTAAGAGGTAAATTGTGATATAAGTAAATGCATCCTCTTCTTACAAGTTGTCTCCTGCACTAAATTATAGTACAAACATATGATTATAATATTTTTAATACAGAAATAAAAAGGAATCTAGGTCAACACAAAGTAGTTCATTATATACAGAAATTTAATGTCATCTGCTTTTACCATAGAGATAAAAACAACAGCAAATAAATAAATAAAGGACTTTCCTCACACTCAGAATGTTATGGTTAGAGATAAGCATCAACAAGCATTTAACAAGGCAATCCCTTTTAAGATCCAGGTAAGGTGTTATGTGAACAGATTCTTAGATTCTGGCTCCCAGGGATTTTGTTTGCTCATCTCCCCTCTTGGGGGACAGCTTGTTTCCTGAGCTAATTCTGGAAGTCTGGAGCATAATTAGGGAAAATCTCAATGGAGTAATGGACACAGGCATGTTGACTGGGTGTCCAAATTTATGCCCTTCCTGTGGCAGAGGAGGACAGAAGGAGATGGGGCCCCCTCCAGAATCTTCCCTACCTTTTTACTTTCAGTCTTCAATGCTTGTTATCCACAGCTCCAGGAGTTCCACCCCTGAGGTGGGATCTGATACAGGTCGGACTTACAGCCATCCCACTGCCCTGCTGTCTCTGGGCTCCCTCTGTGAGTTCCTGGATGCCTACAGGGATGGTGAGTCATGACTTGTGTCCCACTCCAATTCTCTTTTCGACATTTTTGCTTTTGGCCTCCTTCTTCCTTCATCCTGCCTTTGTTCATTTGCTATCTCAGGGTAGCCATCTAGTGTCTGCCCAGTTTCATCTTCTTTAGTATCTTATTGATTTCTTTCCTATTTAAGAAATACTGTTGGTTTTATTAGAGGAGGGCTGGTGTTCTTTTCTAAGGGTGAAGACCAATAGGAAAAGCAGCTATAAGGCAACACCTGCAGAAGAATGAAAACAGGGCAAACCTGTGAGATGCTTTCCCCCAGATCTGCCTAAGACTGAACACAGGCCTGATTAAAGAGTGTTACAGGCTGCCCAGGAAGACAAAGTGCAAAAAGCAAAACATGGAGGAAAGGACTACTTCATTTGGAACATCTTTCTAAAAATCTAGCTCAGTCCTCTCCATTCAAATAAAATATGTTCAACTTTGCTTTTTTTGGTAGCAGGTCAACATTGAAAACATAACTTGATTTGCAACCAAAGGAAAAAAAAATTGCAAGTGCAAAGGACAGCAAAAGGATGGATTATTCCTTCAAAGAAAAAATTCTGATTTCAGCATCAAAGGACTATATAATTTCAGTGATACGTGTCAAAACATTAATCCAAACACACGTGATGCAGCAAAAATTTTGTACTTTAGTTCAAGTGTTAATTAAGTTAGATTAATTAGAAGCTTAGTAACAGAATAATAGAACAGATTTAAGCTCTAAATTGGGAAACAGTAAAAGATCCTAATTTTTCCAACTGCCACTGGTCTTCGCAATACTTAGTTTTTTATTCTAATCGTAAGCTATCAAACCATTTCCACTTATTTAATTTTATGTATTACAATTTTTGCTCTTTTCATTAGAATACTAAAAAAACCCACAAATAAATTACCATCACAGAAATGATAACAACATCTCTCAAAACATGAGAATACGCTGTGAAATTTGAATAATTACATATTATCAAAGCCTAGACCTTTATCTAAATAGTTTCATTTCTTTTCCTTATGAATTCTAAAATTATTTGCATTGCTTGTTTCTGTTCCATCTGTACCTCATGTCTTGGATGATCTTCCTGCACAGGAAGCCTAAATGATACACTGTTATGTTCTTTCCATCCACATACCATTTGTTTTGATGCAAAACAACATATATGCTCAGCTTGCCAGTATAGGTCTCCTTGATCATTTCACAGGCTCAAGTTTTTCACTGCTATTTCCTACTTTAGCTTTTGGTAGTTTTTTTTTTCAGTCTATACACATGTGCATGTACTACTGGATGAATTAGGTGAGCAGTTGGAAGGGAATACCAACTCATATGATGACAGTAAGTATAAAGGGAGGAAGAAGTTGTATGAAGTATGTCACCTGATGTAAAATAATATTCTGTGCACCTTTCTGTATAATTCCTTATGAATATCCAGAAAGTAGAATCAATTAAAGCAGTATCAAAAAAAAAAAAAAGTTGTGGAGTTACGGTTCAATCCTGTAACTCAGGAACAATGCTCGAAATGAAAAAGTTTAAAGTAGGTATTGGCAGTAAGACAGAAAGACTGAACAGTTTTGCAGAGGTCAGGAAATGTTATTGCAAATGAATGAACTTGATAAATTGTATTACTAGTAAGCATCGCTATCATTATCAGCAGCTGCCACCTGATAAAAGTAAGGAAAGCTCCTGAAATAACTTGCATACATTATATTTCAGGTGACTAATAACCGATTTTGAATATTTCCCTTCCCTATCACAAGTTAATGTCAAGGTCATGTCCTATTTACCTGAAATGACCGAAGAGACAATAATGCAGTTATTACCCATCTGCTTGGGAATATAGATGAGGAGATGCATCTCCTCAACGTGTTATCTGCGAAAAAATACGGAAAATTTTCCTAATGGAGAGAAAATAAATCCCAAATGACAATACCTTAACAGCGGTGGAAATCTATGGGATTTTTTCCCCAATATTAGATAGGTATGCCTTTCTCTTGCTAGCTGTCTTACCAACCTCTTAATAACAGAACAGCACTTTTTGATGAAACTGACAGTGAATTAAAATTTAGCTTTCTTGATATGCATAACACGATAAATTACAATAAACTGCAATGAAGATGAGTAAAAATATGTTGCAGGGTATCTGTGAAGACTGTTGACATTGAGAGGGTCCCTCTAATATACAAAGCACTTTATGAAAGCGGGCTTCTAACAACCAGTAGTGTCACTACTACTTGCATACAGAAAAATGAAGAATGTATAGCTTTATGTATGAATAGTTTTCCTTACTGATTGTAAAAGAAGCAGTAGCTTCTGCTTTACTATTCAATTTCTGCAAAAATACAAATATTAGGAAAAAAGGAGAAAGGTGACTATACTGCAATCACCCCACAGCATAACTGGACTAAAAACATGGTTTTACGTTGTCCAAGCCAGGACTTGGATAATAAAGAAACAACTAAACTCATAACAAATATAAAATGCAAGCTTCAATCCACACTAAAAGATAAATCATAACTGATGCTTCCATAATACTAGTAGGACGATTGCATAAAACAGCAGTTCTTACAGCCAGTATTCAGAAAGTTTTATCTGCTTGAAATCATTGTCCCTAGAGCATGTATAAATGAATGATTGAAAATGGAAGGGGAAAAAGTTAATTTTTATGCATCATTTCTTCATGAAAAACAATCAGTGTAAGAAAGAGTTTCATGTAAGTTCAGTTTAGGATGCCATTTAGTTAATTAACTGAATAATTTTCATTAACAAACTCAATATTGACTTTAAAACAAAATCTATGTAATTTCTTTAAAACTATGAATATTTATGAGCCATGGTGTCTCTAAGAAAGCTGGAGTAAAGACTCTATTATTAGAGGAAGATGAAAGAAGGCTACTAAAAAAAAAAATATAAGATTTTTTATATGTTACGTAGCTAACATTTCATGTTTCCTTACAAGCTTCCTACAACCTGACCTTGGCACATTGTGGTTTGGTTGGTTGGCTGGGGTTTTTTTAACTTCTTAACAGTGTATTTTTAATATTCTCAAGTTTCATTTTTATTGGGAAAAAAGTATTTTTTTAGTATTTTTTTTCCCACTGGTTCAGAAGACTAAAGCAATCTACAAAATAAATGCACCAAATCATTTTCTGCTTCATCTGGCTGTCTAGCTTTTTAAAAAGCAAACAAACATATCCCCCACCCCAAAGATTTGTTTTGTGTTTCTTGCATGGTAATATGATCGTATATATCACAGTCTTCTGGATATCTGTGTGCTTTTTATATTTAATATTTATAACATTGTCATTCATTCTGCCATTCATTCTTTACTGCCTCAGCGATTCTCCTCCGCCAAGGGCATTTCTGAGCAGAAGACCTCAACCTTAAATCTCTGCTAAATAATCTATTCCATGATTTTATTTTCATTATCTCTGTTTCTTATTCAGTTCTAGAAATCCAAAAAGCCACAAAGGGTTTACAGTATCATTCCTTCGGTTTCTCTTAGTGAAGGACAATTGTGACAGGAAAATGATTTCTAAATAAAAGTACAATGCCCTAATTGTCTGTTTACAGCAGATAATGCCGTATCTATCCCTCAGGCTACACACTCCTGCATGTACCCTGCAGTACTGGTAACCTGCCTGAACAGTTACCAAGAGCCTGTCAGTCAAAACTTTTTTTCCCATGCAAAGCAGAGCCTGACATACATGTTGGGAAGAGAAAATGACAGACCACAGTGCTGTTCAGCACAGAGCTGGACACACTGTTGTGGTGTCCCAGGGGAAAACAAGTTATTTCAGAGGTTACGATCAACCCTGTCAGACAGAGCTAAGAGCAATCTCTCCTCCAGATCTGGCAAACCACAGCAGTCCTATCTCCGCTTTTGGCCTTTCCACGTGACAGAGTCCTTCCTGCCTGTTGCTTTGTCTCGACGTCCTTTTCTGCAGCCCTCCTTTTCCTCAGATCATACATTATCCAATTGTTTTACTTTCAAAACCATGCCCAGTACTGAAAGCCCAACTTCCATGTGTAGTCAAGCTCACAGTGGCAGTCAATAGCTAAACTAAACACATCGACGTTTTCTTCCATGCTGATGTCCACATCTGAGAGAAGCTTCACAGAAGCATCCACAAAACTGCGATGGAACTTCTGAAAACTATAATCACCCAGAATGCCTTACAAGCAAAATGAAGCCAAAAGACACTGCGATGAAACAAAAGACAATTACTTATACAATGTGTAGTCCCTTAAAATGCAAGCTATAAACTTAGAATTATAATTGGTTTTGCTCATGGAGTTCTCTATAGGAATGAAAAAAAAACCAAACCCAGAAACCCAAACAAATTACCACACTCTTAACATTCTGTTTGGTAGAACAAATGGATATAATTGGACCTAAGATTTTGACACCGCAATAAAATCAGTATCAAATAGCAATTTCTGGCTCTAAGCTACATAAGAACAGCAAGTTAGATAATGAATGTATAGATAAAATATATTTTTTCCACAGTAAATAAACAGAGACTTTTTTTTTTTTGCATTATCTTTGCACAGTGTAGACAGATTACAATGGATTGGAATTTTATCTACAGCTGAATATTTATAGCATTTTCATAGCAACAAAGTATTTATTCTGTTAAAATTATAGAAAAAAACAATGAGTAATACTGGTATCACAGTTCTAGTGAGTGATCTTGACTGCCAAGTACTGAGCTGACATGTCTGGCAGAAAACAACTAATAATGAAGTTGTTTTTCTTTTGGGTTATTCTTCAATCGTTACCTGGTTGAGCACTTTGGGGGAGGTGACAACTTCTCATTTGTAAGAAACATGCAGTTAAAAGAAAAGTTGAGAGTGTGGGAGTTACCTACAACAGTGTTCAATGCACAATTAAGTTCAGCATCATAACAGGCCAGTCTCTGGGTAATGATGATGATAAATTTTTGAAAAGGTGTTTTTAAAACACTGACAAAAGTGGCCAAAAAAGGCAAGGCAAGGGGAAGGGAAAAGAGAAGGGGAGTTTTAACTTTAAGGCTATTTTAGACTATGGCATTTGTGGGAATTTTGATTATATAGGCATGTTGCAATACAGACAGCCTTATATAATTGCAGTAAAATCTTTGTCTTGTAAACAGCAAATAGTAAAACATTGCGGTTTAGGTCCCTACAGTCTTCCTTAATAGAGATACATGAAACACCTGACATACAATGGCAGCGTCTGTCTTGGAACTGAAGTTTAAAGAAGCCCAAACCATTGTGATTCATTGGTGTGTGACATTATGTGAACCACTGGTCATTTCATGTGAATTCTCTCTCTGATACATAGTCATTGCAGTGTAGAAAAACATGTAAGCCTTTGCCTAAAGAGCCTTATTTGAAATTAGTCAATTCAGATACATCAATATCACCTCAACGTAGCACAAACGTCTTGCGAATTAGTATTTTTTATATTCAAAGAACTTGGCACAATTTCTTAAATATATGATAAATATATTCCAGATCCATATGACAAACAAGAATAAAAAGGAATTTTAAGATGATGGGCAAGGTAATATATGTCTCATATATACACATGTATATTTAATAATGATTTTATGGTCTCATTGCCTAGTACAGACTTTTTACCCCTGCATAATTGTATTTCATAAATATTTTTTATTATTTGCTTAAAGTTTAATGTGTAGCAAACAGAGGAGCAATGTGGCCTTACGAACACACATCTGGAGTCTTTATGACCAATATAAAAATAAATAGAAATGTTTTCTTCCAATGTATGCTGTGGATTATTATTCAATGATTTGTGATGTCATCAATTCAATCTAGTCCATCCTCACTTTTTAAGGAGGTATAGAATACCTTTGAATTTGCTATAAATTAACTGCATTGGTTGAGACTGGCTGTAGAAAGAGTCTTCCCCTGGCATTTATCATCCTACTGGTAGATTTTAAGGAGAGAGTTGAATCAGCACTGACGTAAGTGATGTGACCTCAATCTCCACTGGGGTCAGAATTAAAGAAAATTTGAGAATCCGTCACAGACCCCATTCATGCATACTTACAGAAACAACTACCATACGATTTTATGGCGTTCTGAGGTGTTAATTAACAAAGGAAAAATGAGTTAGCAGCAATGGGTGATATAACAACAGGTAAACTAACTCCTCGGGAGAGAGGAGAAAAAAAAAAAAAAGATATCTAGCTTCCTAGTCAGGTTTCCAGGTAGTCATGAGCTGATTTTAACCGGAATATTTAAGATGTTCCCCTTAACCAAGATTTTTGAAAGAGCCAGACTCCTTAATTGTTTGGCATGCTTGATAACTTTTTTTAGAAAGTGTTACAATGGAAAAGAATAGCAAGACCTTGGACCTTTCAGCGCTAAATCCCAACATGTAATTGCCTGAAAAGAAATTCCAATTCATTTGACGCTATAGTGGAAAATTAATTTTCCAAAATTGTATCCAAAATCCAACTTAAACGCCATGTGACTTCAATGATATGAAACAATCAGAGAAAAGAAGGAACTTATAAAGTGGGAAAACGTGCGCATTTATCTCATTCTTTCTGCATGCTCATAACTAATGACTATGTATGGATAGAAATAAAACTGTTCATTAGCTCCTTTAACTTTTAATAGCCTTTAAAAATATAAAATAATAATAATGCATCAGGAATTCTCAGGACTACTAGCATGATATTTATTCATAACTCTATAGCAGATATTATCTCTTCTGAGGAAGGTCAGCCAGCTTTTTGCCTTTTGATAAAATGAGTAAAAAGTATTAGTATTTCTGTTTTGAAAGACAAATTTAAAAATGGATATTTAAATTTCATATTTAGAGTAATAACATTCAGGAGAGTCTTCTATGAAATAATAAAATGATTAATTTCTCAAGAGTAGAAATCTGTTTAACGTTGATTGCCCAAGATAATTTAGACATCTGTAGTGAGATGTTGTTATGAAAGCAGAAATAGACACCCACTCAGAGTTTGTATCAGAGAAAAACAAAAAAACAACAAACAAACAAACAAACAAACAAAACCTGTTACAATTTTTCTTATATAGAAGCATAAGATTTCAAGAAGACGGCTAGCTTTTACTGCCCCTAATTAGAAACAGCACAACGCCACAAACATCCCAACTGATATTCATAGATGCTTCCTGGCTTTGCTTTTCAGAAACTGAAACTATGTGTTCCTCAATATTGTTTTAGATGAAGAGCTGCTATTTAAACACCTTGTGATTTAACTTTACAAATGCTGTAGCACATAGAACATTATTCAGGAAGATGTTATTACTAACACACATTGTGGAAACTTCAAATGATAAGAGAACAATTCCTTTTCATTTCATCCCACTGGATACAAATTTAGTCTTGTCAAATGTTGCAAGACTCACGTTCCTCCTCTTTTTGCGAAACCTTTCCAGAATCTGTGGCCCCTCTTTCACATGAAGTGGGGGAGATTACAAAGACAGAGCAGTTGTACTAACTGTCCTCTTACCTTCTGAGAAAGACACAGTAAGAACTAACACAGTCAGTAAGGAATGACTGGGGTTACAGAGGCTGCTGTTGGGATGATGGTGAGGAAGAAAAGGAAGGGGAGGAGGAAAGATAGTCAACAAAACCAACAAGATTTATTATTTTGATATATGCTGTGAGAAACTCATTAGGAAACCTGCATAATTTTCTTGTAAGTTGTTCTTTTCCTGTAAATTTTTCCAGGTTGATGAGCAACATGGCCCAAAATCCACAAATAAGAGCATGATGAATTTCCAACTTATCTATATTTAACTTTCATTAAATTTATGTTGTTTGTTGTCATTTCTTGTTAAGCCTAAAACACACCTGGAAAACCAAAACTAAGGTAAAACAAATAAAGCTAGAATCTAACATGTATAAAGAAGAAAGAATCTTAAGTATTCTAAATATACTCAAAAACTTGTCTCAAAGGAAAAGAACAAATATTCAATAGTATGTCACAAAAGGCCTTGATATTTTGTTATTATTGCCTGACTGCTGCAAAAACATTTTGAATATCTTCGCTTTTTCCTTGAAGGGACTTCAGAATGACTAATCCTTTCAAATAAGAGTAAACAATATACAGTAGTAAGAGAGTATTTATTAATACTTAACAAGACAAAGAAAATTGGTGGTGTCATTAATAAAAAAAGAGTAGTCATATATTGCTCTGCAGGACTCCTGAAATAATGTAAACCAGCATTACTAACCACTTTTACAATACTTTAAACATTCAGAATGTTTTAACATTGCCAAGTAATTTAATTTTACAATATTACTATGGGATAGGGAGTTGTGCATAGGAAAATAGAACAGCTGGAAAATTAAGCAACTTCCCTGGCATTTTCAGTCCATGGGAAGTGACAAGATCAAAGTGGTCTCTGTAAAGTAACATGCCCAAATATACCAACTATCAGGGATTTACAGCATTAAATAATTCCTTTTTCTGATGCTGTGATAATGCATCTATTTGTTCATGGGTCTTTATTGGTGGGACACCTAACTTTTTGTCTAATTTTTAATTTTGTGCTCATAAATGAGGAAAATACATATTTGAGTTTGCGTGTTAATAAATCAAAAATAGACCAATGCAATAAGCTCTGCAATGCACATGCCTGTGAGGGAACAGAGAATGAAGCTGGTTATCTCCATATTATGAAAGCTTGGCTGCCAAAGTTGAAAGAATGGCTTTGGAGGTTTCTAGGAAAAAGGCTTCTCCAGAAAATGTTTCAGGCTACATCTAACCTGATGGACACAGATATGGTTCTGAATGCCCAGAGGTGAGTCCATGCCCTGACCACAGCCTGGCCTTATGCTGCAATAAGACCTAAGTGTGCAGAAGCTGTCTCCTTCATTTCAATAGGAAGAAACCCAGGCTTGGGGCCAGACTGAAGCTTTAGCACGCTCTTGTGCCCCCTGAAATAGGGGAACCATGACTCTCTAGCGCTGCTGCTGCTGCTGCACAAACATGCCATTCTCCATAAGAGAGACACAAAAAAGCCGTAGTATGCAACTAAAGAAGGATACATACAAAGCACAACTAAAGTTAAATTAATTTGCATCAGTTTTTACAGATGAATTCATCCCATAAACTAAATTCTTTCCTCAATCAGCCGTTTGTTTCTGCTATTCAAAGAAAGTGGAACTAAACAATGACAAACCTTCCCAATTCACTTTATTGTCTATGAGACTCACTGTTTTGAACACAGTACAGGTGAACTTGTCTGGTAGACTACATTACCTACACAGTATGGATGACCAGTATCATCTGTGGTTAAAATATCTTGATATAATTCCATTCAGGCAGATTTTTTTTTCTTTATTCTTGCAAATAAAACCTTTAGTTTTGTCTTTATCAAAATTCTCTCTTTTGAAGGACTTCAAAACTCTCTGCATTTCCTTTCTACCCCTTTATATTGCAGGACAACACTCTAATTTTCACCAAAGCCTAAGCATTTCTTATGCCCTTGTTCAGAGCTCTACAGTGCTTGAAACTCTACTTCAATACGGCAGAATATTCCCCCTCAGCTCCTTCATACAGGATGCTATGTGTTTAAAGTTTATAGTGACTTAAATTATTTCTAGGACAATTTTTATATTTAATAGTAATTTCTAGATTCTTCTATTATTAATTTGTCCAGATGCCATTTCAGATGGTATGTTTTTAGCTTACTACATTTTCTTCACTAATAGGATCTTCTCCAGGCATCTGATTGTAGGTATTAATAGATGGCTAAATGGACACAGTCAGAGGGTATATGGACCTTTTGTTTGTCCCAAGTCATCCACTGGTATGTTCTCACGCAAAATGATACAAAGACAGTACTCACTTCTTCAAACATCTTTTGGATGTAGTATGAATATTGCTCATCTCTTTGAGTTCTGACTGAGCGACTCCATAAATTCACACAAAACTGCTCTAGAAACAGATTCTTACAGTCTTTCATTCACATTTTGCAAGTGAGATCAAACATGCTCTTCCTAAACTGCTTCAATCCAAAATAGTATGATTGGCTATCAACATATTCTACACAAGAAGGAACCTGCAACATTGTAAGAACATTGTTATTATCTATATCATTTGGACCAATAGCAAATAAAAACATGATTATATTTTAAGGGATTTTCTGCTTGGTAGTTTTCACTACCTGGCTTCCTACATAATCTGGCTTTTACATTAAAATTTCATATAATAATAAGGCTCCCTGGAGCCCATATCTAATATCCTATTTTTCTGGAAAATACCCCTGCCTTCTGTTATGGCTGATGCTTATATACAGAAGAATTTGGACTATTATTTGGTTCACTCTGAATACATTATTTATTTTTAATGAAAATGCATATTCTTTTTCATTATTTTTTTTGTTCTTTCTGTTTTTGTTTGTTTTATCATCTGTGTACTGGGTCATGCGCTAAGACCTCAAAGGAAAGCAGGTGAGGTTTGGGTCTATTTAGGGTTTCTTTCAATGTGATGCTTTTGATTTCTATTTCAGAAAAATTATTTTGTAAATTACCTTTGCTTCAAGGTTTTAGGAGACTCAGTGACTGTGTTTCTTTCACTAAATATCATGAATGAAAAAAGTGAGCTCAAGTAGTTGAAACATATTTGTGCACCATCACACACACACAAAAAGATGACGCTCTATGTAAAATTATTTTGTCTTTAAGATTAAAGCCTAATGATTATCTGTAGTTTCTCCTTGATGATATTCCAGATATGGGATAGATTACATATTTTTCAATTTCTTCTGCTCCTAAGAACTGCATAAATCTGATTTAATTTCAGTCTTATAAATCCCAAACAATGAGCATTTTTTAAAATATACTATAAACTGGAAAAAAAGACCAACAGCAATTATATAAAACCTCTGGATATTTTTGTTGGTGGTCAAAACCAAAACCAGCACAGGTCTGTGTAGATACTCAGGTTCTTTTCAAATGTGGCACACGATTTGAAAGTCTCTTAGCACTAATTTTGCAGACCATTTCATCCAAATCTTAATCCTAAAACAGACTAGAAGTGAACTGGTAGTCTCATCTGTTACCATCTCTGATACTGTGAAAACCTATACTTAACCTTGAGTGTAGATATTCATGAAGATTATTATAATCCACCTTTGAAATAACTTCAACTAACAGAAACAATGGGGGGAAAAAAAATAGACTTCTCCTTACGTTCTAAAATAGTCTCCAGTTCTTTCTGATGACAATCATTAGGTTGACTTAAAGTATAACATGTGAAGTGGAACAAAAACTAATGTCTGAAGACACTAAAATGGTTAAAATTTGCCTCTGATCACTGAGTAGGCTGTAGGGCCAGAAAATTTTCAGGATGAGCATCAAAAACAAACAAACAAACAAAATAAAAAGGAAAACCACAAAAGGATTATTTTACTTGCTTGGAAGGCAAAAAGAACACAAATATTCATATTAGGCTACAAATAGTTTAGTCTATACTTTCTTGTTTACCTTATTTTCACAATTTGTAAGACGACTTTATTTTAAGAGGTGGGGGCTGGGGGAAGCAGGTTATTATTAGTGTTTCCTGAGATTATAAAACCAATCTGTATGNAAAAAAAAAAAAAAAAAAAAAAAAAAAAAAAAAAAAAAAAAAAAAAGCGCCACATCTACTTATCTATGGAATTCTTAGTTTCTCTTTTCGCAACCTGCAAAAAGTGTGCTATAAGTGAAAGTACTTATATTTCTTACTAATTGAATGCAAGGTTTTGTCATCTTTGCTCTACATGTTTCTTTGAAAATGAGAGAACACAGCAATTTTCTTAAATTATGCAAAATGCAATCCGATTGCAGATTTCTGGTTGCATTTAAAAGATATATGTATATACATGTGTAAACATATATCAGGTTTAGCCTACTAGACTGTTTAGGATATAAGGTTGTTTATATTTCTCATCATTGTCGTTACGAACTTCTTTATTGGTGTCAAGACTTGAGTGTCTTTCCTGTTTAAATAACAAGCTGGAAGAAGGGAGACATCAAAACCTTACAGATCTCCATGGACAGAAGAGGTAGACTTTTAAAATCTTACATCATCCTGTGCTTAGGAGTAGCAGCCTTTCTACCATAATGTTGGACAACATTACTGACTTGGAAAGCAGAGATCTCTTCATTGCCATCTCAGAAATTCAAAGATTCAGTGACAAATAACATTTATGTTTTCCCAGACTGAAACACTACTAGGGTGGGCAATTGTTGAGAATAGGTTTCTGTTCTCCAGTAAACGGGAACAGGAAGCATCTCCTCAAGTGTATCTGGGCAGCAGGACTCTTTAGTTGTTTTTGCAGCAAGGTGGATGCCTCAGGATGCCCAACCATAAGGAGTCTATGAATAATTACTACTTAAGGCAAGTTACAATACAGGACCTTTAACCTTCTTGTGACTTTGTCCACGTGCACGCTTTTGGCCCAACTGTTTTTCTCTACACTTGATCAACCTATACTTTTTCTAGTGGTACAGAAAATGTTCACAATTTATAGCCATGTCACTCCACTCCAATTTTTTTTTGCCCATATCAGACAAAAAATTGATTTGCTGTGGCACTAAACAGTGAAATAGTCTCTTCAGTGTCTAGTAATTAGTTCTAATACTAACAGACAAATTAAAAGGCAGCAGAACAAAATGTCTCTATCAGGCACTTATAATAACCTTCTTAATATATACAGTAGATGTGAAAACTAAGGTGAATAAACGAGGAGAATGCTGTTTTTGGCATCTGGCTTACTTTCAGATAATCTAGCTCATCCCTCTTGGCTGACAGAAGACCAAGAATAACATTAAAGAGTAATAAACTCCTTCCAGCAAGCCTCGGATTCCATGGTTCACTGATCTCAGACCTAATCTATCAATCCATTTACTGCACAGTAAAAGGTAAGAAACCCATTACAGATCTGTTATATGCCATGGCAGGTGGTATATGACAAGAACTGAATTCATCACAAACTTCAGTACCTAGTACCCCTTTTGTATGCTTTAAAGCACTAGGTGGTTAGCTTGCTTGGCTATCACAGCAGAAGATACTTTGAGCTTTGAAAATAAAAGAAAAATCATTGATGTGAAGGAATAAAAATACTTATAAACCACCTCATTTTTCATACTATTAAGACTTCACAAAGATAGTGTTATTGTCATTTTTACAAAAAATATTGGCTTTGGAGAGGGTACAATAAGTAAAATCAGGCTAGAATGTAAAAGTCACGCTTTCAAATCTGGGCTTTAATCTTCATTCTCTGCTTAAACTATGTCTGAGATAGCAGCCTATTAGAACCACTATTCAATACAGTTGTCTAAAGAAATGTCATTTTAAAATTATTACTACCCAAAGGAAGAAAAACTCTTCATCTATCTATTCTCAAGGTCATCAGCACGTGATATAAACGCCTAAAAGCAAAGACAATACAGAAGCAAAAAAGCTTCTTTTATGTGACTATGATTCCTTTCATACTCAATTTCTTTTCTCAGCTTATTTTCATTGCTGTAGGGCAACAGTTTCTGTGACTGTAAAGAAGGTTTGTACATGACTTATTTCAAATATGTCACCTTGAAGGTTAAGACTCACAGGTGATGTTTCCCATTCCCCTGCTTGGCAGATCAAGGCANTAAAAAAAAAAAAAAAAAAAAAAAAAAAAAAAAAAAAAAAAAGAAATCGTCATAACCTTAGGAGATATTTAGCTTCGTTCTCAGCTGGTGTAAATTGTCACAGCTATTCTGAAGTAAACAGAATTACTCTAGTGTACACCAGATAAGAACCTACCTTACATTATTTATGTAACTGTCATGTATGTTTCATATTTTGAAAATAGCATCATCCTGCAATACGAGATAATCAGAAATGCTAGATTGTTACATGTTCATTTCTAGCAGAGACACTAGGAGACAAAACTAACAGCTAGAAACAAAGGATTAAAGCATAAGGTACACTCTCAGAAGGTGATGGAGAGACAGAAATGCCCCAGAGAAGTCTCTATGTGATGAAGTTTGTCCACTGCGCTTTAAGGAACAACAACAAAAAAAATCTCATCAAAGTGACTGACTACAGGACCATCCTCAGGTGACCAACAGAAGTTCGCCTGATATAAAAATGCCAGAGCTGTGAGGTCTGGCTCACAGTAAAATCTGTGGTGCTGTGGTGCTTTTTTTTTTTTTTTTCAATGTTCACAGATCTATAACAGAAAGAAGACAATGTATGTCTCTGTCAGGCCTGCAAATTTTTCATTATTTCTAAATTTGTTACAGATGCGAGAGTTTCAGAGAAGAAAGTGAAAAAAATTAATTGAGGCTTTCTACAAAAACTGTGAGAAGAAGAAAAAAATATGTAAAAGAAAAAATTAAATATTTTTCCCTTCAGCTTACTGGAAAAATCCAATGACAGAAACTCAAAAAGAGTTTCTAACTTTTCCCCACCCCCATCTCTCAAGATCATACGGGAAATAGAAAAGCTCCACAGAAATACAACACCCTCAAAGAACATTAGTCTTGTAATTTTCAAACTCAGTTTCTGTTAATTAAAAAAATAAATACAAAACCAAAATAAATACAAAGCCCAAAACCAAATGAACAAACAAACAAAAAAACCCCACAAACCCAAACCAAACAAAACAACAACAAGAAAACTACTGCAACTTTCAGATTCTTTAGATTCAGTCACCAAGGGACAGTGAGAACTTCTCAGTTTTATACATCACTATAGGTAGACAACTGAAATAATGTGGTTAAGTAATGATCTCAAATGGAAGTTTAATTTTCTGGTTTTAGTCCTTTGAAGTGGGAAATTCCAAGCCTAATGTCTTGCCAGAAACATTACTTAGATCTAGGAGACATAAACTTCATAAACTTGTAAATAGAATGAATCACTAAACAGTAGTGTTGTTCCAGATATTTCATCCAGACCTAACTACTTTCAACAGCATTCACGGTTGCTCTGTGACAAGTAACCTAGAACATATCTGCCTCAGCAAGCAGAAAGTAAAAATTCGAAGTTTTTAGGTATATGGCTCATCAGTAAAAGCCTACATTCAGAGACAAATTACAGATTTTGTTGACATTTATTTGTTTAATTTCACTAGAAGCTAAAATTATTTTTTTTCCTGAAAACTAATGCTGTCCTTTTAATACAACAGCTCAGATATTCAAGTTGCAGTGCCCAAATTCAGCTACACATAATGCTTACTTCAGCTCATAATAACTAGTTTGATCTTGAAGTGTTCTGAATTCTTCTACATACATTGATTTCAGAAACCCATTTGTAGAGAAAGAGATACTTCTGTCCAAGCATCCAAATAAAGATTTATGTGTCCAACTAGGAGTTTGTGAATGTGATCAATACTTATTATCCACTTTTGCTTAAACCATTAACTAATATTCTGAGCCTTGCCAAACTATTTGTGTTAGGAAGAAACTAGTGAAAGTTCCGCATCCAATAAGTCCCTGTTTATTTCCCAGGTCTGTGCTTGAAATTCAACTTTGTTCACAGATATGGTAACAGAAACAAACAAATACACACGACAAAAAAAAACCCAAAACAAACAAACAAAAAAAACAACAGGATGTAGTATTCTTGACCAGAAATGCTGTTTTGTCTTTTCAGTAAGACACTCAGAATAAGATTTTCTCACCTTTTATTTTTTTTCCCCCAGAGCTAAACACAACAATTTTTTTTTTTTTTTTTTTTTTTCCCCCAGCAGTGTGGTAACTCTAAAAAATAGATACCACAGGTTAATTGTCCAGATTCTGATTTTGACATCACTATTAAGGGAAACTCTTCAGCTGATTCTACACTGACCTTTTTTGACCAGACTAATCCATACCTTGGGTGGTGGTCCTCTGGACAAAACTTTCTACCATTTCTGCTATATGAGGTATGGAGAGCACTCAAATTATCTACTTCTCCTTACTAGATTTGCTATTCATTGTCATCAGTTTCCAACACAAAAATATGCTACTTCAACAATAAAATACAACAGAATCCTCCCTTACTTCTCTCCCCAAGCATAGAAATCTCAGAAAGCAAAGTGAGTGGTACTTTGCTATACAGAAACCAGAACTCAAAGCTCAAGGTTGGAAGAATCATGGTGGAACATGAAAGAGTGGTTGCAGCTTCCACCTAAGGGTTGGGTAGAGGAGAGAACTGGGAATTGTTTCCATAAAGGCAATCAGCTATTTGCTACTGCCTCTCACACACCTGAGTAAAAAAAGCTGGAATATTTGCTGTACCTTCAAAACAACCAGGCTACAAAAAAGATGCTCTGCATTCCACCCTTAAGCAGCAGACCTGCAGTGTACGGAGTATATTTGGATGCAACACCATAATTTCAGGCATTAATGGTCTCAGTTTGCTGACATTGTTTCTCACGGAAGTGTATTGTATACATTTTTTTTCTTCCTCAGGTTCATTATGCGTACAAATGTCTCTTCATACAGAGAAAAATAACATACAACAGAAAATGTGTACTGCAAATATTTGCTGTGGATTAAAATCTCATACCACAGTTATATCACTAATATGTCTAACCTTTAACAAGCGATGGTTAGCCTCCTTGAGTGTATTCTCAAGCTTATGTTTTTTGTCTGGGTTCAGTGATGCACTTCCAAGTGCTATTCCTCCAGTTTCATTTAATCGCTTCAGTATTCCCTTGTGTGGCGGCAGCTTTTCAACTCTTAACTGGAACAGACAAATACAGCAGTTAAGATGAACTGTGGCAGAATTTTCAGCTCTCTTATCTTCACCTTTATCGATTTGTGTATCAGCTGAAGGAATAAACTCAATTCAAGACAAAATAGCTATGGCTTTCTTAATGTAGAATACTAAATCCCCCCCCCCCAAAAGATACTATATTAATGGATCAAGCCTACAGAGAGTCCTAAAAGTGAAAATAAGGGGTTTCTCATGTTCTTAATCACCATTTCATAATAAATTATGCTTCTTGACACTCAATATCTCATGTGTATGACGTTTGGTGATCTTTTAATATAGTAAAGAGCAAGCACTTTGGAGAAGGGTTTTAACATATTTCACGCTGTGAACACAATCACCCAGATGGTTAGTGGTGAAAAGCCCTCCAAGTATAACCTCATAATTAAAAACGTTCAAATAAGTTCATAAAATCCTCAAAAAGTAAAGCCAAAGGATGCAAGGCATCATCTAAATGTACCACTTCTCCATCATGTATGCAGTTACTGCAAGCTTATATTGTCAAAGTAACATTATATTTAAAGTAAGGATGATTGAACTAAAAGACAAAGTTCTTCAAGTTTGTGTTTTGGTTGGTTTGTTTTTGTTTTAATTAACATAAGCAGGTAGGTATGAAAGGAGCCACACTACAATCCAACAATGCATTATTATTTACTGCATTAGGGGGTATGTTTTTGTGTAGTCCAAAAGAACAAGGGGGACTGTAAAAATGAGATACAAATAAGAGGTGGTAACACCTTGAATATTTGGATTATGTATCCATTGGGAATAGTACAATTGGGAAACATTTGTGTATAAATGAGGAGTGAGAGACTTCGTGGTTTTAAAAATCAATTTAGACTTCAAAACTGTAATCATGTCTGCAAAATATAAGATGCATCTAACATGTCTTAGAACTATTTCTTTGCCTTCGTTCTGATATCTTCAACAACGGAGACCAAGCCTCACAAACTCTCCAACTCTGACATCTTATGCTTAAACAGTCGGGGGGACAAACTCAGCACATGATTAAGTCTTCATTTCCACAAATGTTATGCAGTATCATTTACCCAATTTTTGTTTATTTAAAGAGAAACTTGAAGATAGATTTTTACTAAAGAATCTTTCAGTTTTTATTTCAGATTTTGTTGAAAGAAGGATAGAAGAAACTCTGATGAGTTTCCTTAGATTCTTTAGTAGTCTATGCCATCACTTCCTGAATTTGTTAAACTTTTACTGGCATAAAGGACAGCAAGTCCTTATCCTCAAGAGAGAACAGGAAACTTTTAGGCAGGTATTCTGTAAGTAACATTCATTTTCCAACTACAGTTTAATTTATTATTGTGTAAGTTATTTAAACACAGTCATTTTATTGGATGCATCTCAGAAACTAAACAGACCAACTTCTACTGAATAAATTTATTAGTGGTATAGTGGTCTAAAAGCTCTAACATCTTCATTAAAATATTCCAGCCTTTAAAAAGAAACATTTAGTATTCTGTTGTGGGTTTTTTTTAAAGCATTTTTAAAAAATCATCTAGATTTTTAGTCTCGAAAATGTTGCAGTGATACTTTAATCAGTTGACATTTATAATTATGCCTGCAATTCTAGATACTCCTGTGAAATTCTCAATACCATTTTATAAGTGAGAAGTTATAAAAGATTAAAAAAGACACCTATAGAGAAATGTTTTACAGATAAAATAGTCAAGTTCTGAATTAAGACATGAGGATGAAAAAGATAACGATTAATTATCTAGTGACAGGATAGATCTTTTCCTTTCAGTGCGTTTTCCATTACTTTTGTGATTTTAGTACGATCATTATACATTTGTACCTGGGTTTTGAAATTCGACAACTTTGATTATTCTAAAATGTTAAATGAATTCTGTGTTTGATGGCAGAATCCTTCTCTGAAAATAGCTTTTAAATTGATAAAGTAAGAAAACATTAAGAATAAAACTTGCAATACCTTTACTTTGCTAAGGCAGTCTCTTAACTGGTCTTCATTCCCTGGTTCAAGGGAAATACCAGTAATGCTTTCTGCTTCCTCTAACCATAAAAGCAACTTGTTCAAATCCTCTTGAAATTCGGATAGAATATTCTTTTCTTCCTCTAGCCTGGAATAAAAACATGAAATTAATGTTTTTGTGCATTCATTTTCATGCTGAAATGCTTAACCATACTACAAGAAAGACTAGGGAAAACAAATACTTATCATTTACATTATTTTTAAAACTGGGCCATAGATTTTTTCTTATCAAAATTATCAGACCAGCATCCTTTTAACATGACATTAAATATATTTTAAAAGAAAAATTCAAATTCATAATTTGCAACATCACTAAATTCAGCTTACAGATTACATATGGAAGGGAGCAAACGAGCACATCAGAGCTGGAACTAGAGCTCTTCAGACCAGATTTTTCTGTGAGATAACGGCAGGGAAGGCTGGTGTCAGAAACTAAAAATTCTAGCACCAGATTTTATCAAGCTGAATCTGTAAAAAGTGACACTTAAACCCATTTAGACATATTGTACAAACAGATATTTTGGTGATAGTGCCACATACTTGGTGTAAAGTATTCCATCCAAGACCCACAGAAAGTAGGTAAAGTTTGTAGTCCATAGGAAAGAAGAGGATAGGCTTTATCTCACCTAACTGTAGATATCTACTTTGTCTACACCTACAACCTAGTTGTTGATTTTTTCACCCAGATTCTCTTCATCAAATGCCAATTGGCATTTCTAGGGTGTAATACACTGAGCAAGATGGTGTCATGGAAGATTTCCCTGCCCATGGCAGGGAGGCTGGAACGAGGTGATCTCTAAGGTAATTTCCAACCCAAACCAGTCTATGATTCTATGATCTTGGACAATTACGAGAGGGAGAGACTCATTCTGCCACACAAGTTTTTTCTTTTATTAATTAAAGGAAATCCAGATGACCAGTTAAGGCATAAATATTGCATGTGTCTAAAGTCAGATAAGACTACTTTCAGCACAACTGTATACATGGAGACTTGAACATTTGTGCTTAAGCTTTGGAATTTATCAAAAGATGCATGAGAAAAATTTAAAGGGCAGAAGGGAAGAGCACTGGCAGAATGTGAGCCCTTTGGGATTGACATTATGGGTGGATCTCTTTAGAAGGAGAAAAATTGTGTTTTATATAAAGTACTTATAATTTATCCTCCAAACTTATTCACAAAACTGGCATTACACTGAGCCTTACCTGTATGGAAAGATTAAATAATTATTAATGAAAGTAATCAACAATTAATGACCTATTATATAAAAATAGTTTTTGTTGTTGCTGTTATTTTATTAAAGTTACTTGAGATCAAAACAAAAGATGTAAGATCCAACTGAGCTTGAGAGATTAGGCCATTTATTATGTATGATAAAAGGTTCTATTAGTATTTTAAGAACAGAACTCAACATTACAGTGGAGAATCAAGGTCAGTATTATTAATATATTATTTCTGAATGCAAAAATATATTCAAGCAGAATGAAAATGGTTTGAACTTTCTCTGGTCTCCCATACTTGCCATTATGGTCAGTGCCCACAGAACACTCTAAGAAGTCAAATGGAGTGATACCTGTTGCAAACTACACCATAATTTATTTACATTTTAATTTTTTTTTAGGTAACTATGTTTTCTGTTGGCTGACTTAAGCAAAGATGTCTCTTTAGAAAAGCTATATCAGTTAGGTACAGGCAAAAGAGAATCAATCAAAAGTGTCCGCTTCACATCATTTAATAAAAAACACTGAAAACAATTATTCCTTGATCCACTTGCTTGCACACACACACACAGTCTGACAAACAGCTTAGAAACTGTAGATTGAAAGCTTTTAGTCAAGCAGAACAGAAATGTAGACATTTCCAATAGTCAGTATCTATCTTGTAGAAGTGTGTACATCCAAATGCCCAAAACATTTCACCCTATATTAAGAAAACTAACTTGAAGTCATTAAAATCTTGTACGACCTCTTTTCCCTCCGTATGATTTCCAGACAATAAAAGTATTCAAGTGACTTCAAGTGTTCCACATCTGAAACACTTATTTACAAGGAAAGAAAGCTAATTCCTTAACGTTTTAATCAAAAGCATTTGGTTAAAGGGAAAACAAAGGACGAACTACTGTAGGATTTGAAAAATTCCTTTTAAATAACACCACATGGTTACAGTGTAAAATGGGAGAAGTTGGATCAGCAGTTAAAATTCTAGTAGTGAAGAGGTGCATGAGCATATAAACTGAATTCAATTTCATTTCACAGCAAAAGAATCATCTCACTTCATGGTATAAGCAAGAATTTTTTATAGATTAAGATTTTTAGAGGAGAGAAAGAGTCTTGTTGTTGGAATGCTGACTACCATAAAATAAAACCAGGAGCATGCAATCCAACTATTATTTTGCACAACTTGCAAACTAGCTGAAATTTTGTTAATGCTTTACCTGCCTTCCATTTTACCTGTCTTTATTGCATCTCCTTAGCAAGGCATTCTTGCAAGGCGAGAATTGCTGTACTAGACAAACACTCTACAGGCTCTATAGAGCTCTCTCCGAAATAGTAGATTAAAAACCAGAGTAAAGTACTGAAGACAACGCTCTTGACCACACTTTACTACAGAGCAGTCTGGCTGCACTAAATAAGCTACATCTTAAGGAGACCTGAAAAATATGATAGCCACCATGCATGTGACAGTCTTTCCTGGATGGCAAAAAAAAACCAGCAAGAAGACATCACTACTAAGGTGTTCTGGAAAAAAAAAAAAAGAAAAAAAAAAAGAGGGAAAAAAAAAAAAAAAAAAAATTTTCCNAAAAAAAAAAGGTAGTTTTTCCATTCAATTTACAAGAATCAAACACTTTTCAAAAACATCTCCAACTATTGTCCTAAATCCATCCTTTCTTTTGTAGTTAAAAACAAACAAACAAACACAAACCCAAAAAAACTAAGAAAGTAGCAACCTCAACAATACATGCAGTGAATGTCTTGGATTAAAAAAAACCCTATAAAACAGTATGATGCACTGATGTTTCCAAATAATTATGAATAAGTAACTCACACTTCCAAGGTTTTTTCTTTACAGCATACTTTAAATATGTTTTTGGTTAATTTCTAAAATATAAAGCATTATTTCTTTGTTTACCTTCAAGTTTGATGTTTTTGTAGGATTTATTTAAACATGTAGTAGTGATAATAATGAATGGGACACTTAACATTCTTCATCTACAATTAAATGGTAGATATTTTATTTCCTGAGGCAATTCAATGCATTTAGATAAGAAAAAAGCACTAAGTTCTTCTTAAAATATTGGTTGTGAAATATAAATATTCTTAATATATTTTTAGGAAATGTTTTTTTCAGTGGTTGTGACTGAAAAAAATATATCCACATATATGGAAAAGCAAGTGCAGAACGTATTACTAAGTATTATGAAGTCCAATAATAAATCAAACATTCAGTCATAATATACAAAATTCATGTAACAGAGATAAGTAAAAGGCAGTACAGGTTTAAATGAAGGATCTTTTTTCCTAGCTCAGCTGATACATTCATAGATTTCCATTATCTCAAGTATTTCAGATGGATTGTAGCTAGAATTTTAGGTAAACAATAAATTTAAATTTGTCTCAACACAAGACAATTTTTGTCAGCTAGTGTTCAAGAACCAGAGTGAAGAGTCACATGCGTTAAGGCTACAACAGTATGGGTATATAGGGTTTAGTAATCTCTTTTGACAAACTGAAAGACACTATGAAAACAAGGAGAAGGACACTCTGAGGTGCTTATTGGGAGGCGTATACTGATAGGAAAAGAAAGGTGAACCCTATTATACCCACCTAGGGTCACAGAATCATAGAGTTCTTTAGGTTGGAAAGGACCTTTAGGATCTCCAAGTCCAACGATAAACCTGACACTGCCAAGTCTAGCACTAAACCATGTCTCCAAGCATCACATCTACACATGTTTCAAATAACTCCATGGATGGTCACTGCATCACTCTACTGGTGATAAGACAGACAAAAATCTTAGAAACTGCTAGGCATAATGTAGCAAGACTAGGCTTAATGTAGCAAGACTAGGCATGATGTAACAGAAACCTAATAGAGAAACAATAGCTCTATAGAGACTGGACATGAGGCAAAGCAGGATGTCCTTGGTTTGCAAGGTGGGAAAGCGGAATTTTCCACTAAATGAAGAAAGAGCTACATGACTTTTGCTGAGCAGCAGTACAAAATGACAATACACATGTTCAAGAAATTAGGTCCATAAGCTGACACTTGGTGTCACCTGCAAACTCACTGATGGTGCACTCAATCCTCTCATCCAAATCATTGACAAAGAGATTAAACAGAACTGGTGCAAATACTGAGCCCTGGGGAACACCACTTGTGCCTGTCCACCAGCTGGATTTGACTCCATTCACCACAAACCTTTGAGCTTGGCCATCCAGTCAGTTTTTTACCCAGATAAGAGTAATCCCATTCAAGCCGTGAGCAGCCAGTTTCTCCAGGAGACGGCTGTGGGAAACAGTGTCAAAGGCTTTACTAAATTCTAGGAGACATCATCCACAGCATCTCCCTCATCCACTAAGTGGGTCATCTTGTCGTACAAGGAGATCAGGTTAGTCAAGCAGGACCTGCCTTTCATAAACCCACGCCGACTGGGCCTGATCACCTGGTTGTGCTGTATGTGCCACGTGATGGCACTCAGGATGATCTGTTCCATGATCTCTCCCAGTACCAAGGTCAGACTGACAGGCCCGTAATTCCCTGGATGCTCCTTCTGGCCCTTCTTGTAGATGGGTGTCACTTTTGCTAACTTCTAGTCAACTGGGACCTCCCCAGTTAGCCAGGAATGCTGATAAATAATTGAAAGTGGCTTGGTAAGCACTTCTGCCGGCTCCCTCAGAACCCTTGGGTAGATCCCATCTGAGCCCACAGACTTATGTGTGTCTAAGTGGTGTAGTAGGTCACCAGCCATTTCCCCTTGGGTTATTTGGGCTTCATTTTGCTCCCCATCCCTGTCTTCTGGCTCAGGGGGCTGGGTACCTGGAGCACAACTGGTATTACTATTAAAGACTGAGGCAAAGAAAGCATTTAGTACCTCAGCCATTCCCCCATCCTCTGTCACTATGTTTTCCCCCGCATCCACCAAAGGGTGGAGATTCTCATTAGCCCTCCTTTTGTTGCTCATGTATCTATGGAAACGTTTTTTGTTGCCATTTATGGCAGCAGCCAGTTTCAGCTCCTGATAAGCTTTGGCCTTTCTAATTTTCTCCCTGCAAAACTTCACAGCATCCTTGTAGTCCTCCTGAGTAGCCTGCCCCTTCTTCCAAAGTTCATCATCTCTCTTTTTTTTTGTGCTGGGTTCCAGCTGAAACTCTGTTCAGCCAGGTCGGCCTTCTTCCCCACTGGCTTGTCTTTTAGTGCACAGGGACAGCCTGGTCCTGCATCTCTAAGATTACTTTATTGAAGAGAGACCAGCCTTCCTAGACTCCTTTGTCTTTCAGACTGCCTCCCAAGGGACTCTGCCAACCAGCCTCCTAAACAGATAGAAGTCTGCCCTTCAGAAGTCCAAGGTAGCACTTGTGCTGACCCCACTCCTGACTTCCCAAAACCAGAAAACTCAATCATATATATATATATATATATATATACACACACATATACTTACATGTATACAAATACATGAAAAACAAACACCGTAAACAGAAAAATAAACCAATTAACAGTCCCGTTTTCCTGGTTTTCATCTTAAAACCTGCAAGACTGTTTTCAGAAACTGTTGTTTGTCAAGGATTTCTGGAAATGCAACCCATATCAACGAAAAGCCCTGATGCTGCTGAACTCAATATTTCTTGCGTTTATGTACTAGAGCTCTGAATTGCTTATGGAGCACTGTTACACACCCAGAAATTCTGGACCTTGGTGATGCATACAGACTTATCCATTTTGGTTGTTTAGGATATGCAGAGAAGAACCGACTTTACAGCATTACATTTATTATAGTGTTCTCCCCTGAGAACGTGTATGTGTACATTAGACATCAAATGTTCTTCTTAAGACAAAATAAGTTATCTAAAACCAGCTAATCAAAACATTTATGTTTGTGAAACTGAGGCAGATCCTAATCTATGCTGAGATCTGTAGGGCTGCAACTATACAAATGAAGAAAAACTAGCTCCCTGTCATCTTAAAAGCAGAAGCACAGCTTCAAATCTTTCTGAGGCAGTGTCCTCCTCTGTCCTGACTACATGGAAGTCTGGGAATCAGTCATCCAGTGCTACATCACAAACCGCACAATAAAACCTCTGTTTCTCAAACTGAGGAGATTCCCCAGAACCAAAGCTCTCAGCAACATCTTTACTTTTTTTTGGTTTTCTGTCATTTCAACTGATTTGTAAAGTGCATAGCTCAGTGGAAGCATTATGTGATGGTGCTCTAAGGATAAACCTGAGAAAGATACAACTTTAAATATGTTAATTCTGGAACAGAAAAGGCAGTGTTCAACTCAATGCACCTGAGAGCAAAATTATTGAGCTGTATAGTATTTTGAACGAGAAATCAAAAGGATTTCTCATCTCCTAGCAGAGACAGCAATTGGCAACATTCATTTTTCATCTTAAGCACACTGTCAGTTTTATCACCCTTATGAATTCAACTGCAACCCTGAAAACATTTAAAACTTTTCCTAGTCATGAAGGAAAGATTTTTACTTTGATGATTAATTTAAATGTTGATCAGTAGAACTGAGTTTTAGTATCTGAGCATTGTGGGATGTTTTTAACCTAAGAATTTCCAGGAATTCTTTTAGAAATGTGAGATAGAGAAAGAGAGAAAGAGAGAGAGAGAGAGAGAGAGAGAGAGATATAGTTATATGTGCACAGAGGAATTTCAGAATTCAGACCAAAAAAAAATTTTCTATAAAGACCTATTTCCTAATCCTAGTCAAGAACTGAATGTAGTATAGTAACTAAAAGGTCCACTGCAATTAACAGGAGCTGCATGTGAACTTCATGATTTACTTTACAAGTTGTTCTTGGACTGCTAGAACATTGCTGCTGTTATAAATAACACCCTGCATGACAAGTATCATATTATGCAAGGCACTAAAATAAAGCACTCTCTATATTACCTGAACCAGTTAATCAAATAAAAAGTTTTAACTTGATGACTGATTGCACCTTTTGAACAAGCTGATTTCTATCGCCATAATTAAATTTGGAACAACAGATACCTGTAATTTCTAGGCATTTAAATTCATGGTGGCAATTGCAAATTAACAGTAAACTGTTCTTAAGGGAGTACAGGCTTCCACATCTGAGCCTAAACAAACTGCAATAAGGAGCACGAGAATGACCAGTTGCCTCAGATGTGGCCAGAACAGCTCTTGAGAAAGCAGTTGGGAGTACATCTTGCTGGACAGGCAGGTGACTGAGGAGTAAGATGCCATTTCAGCATCTGGTCCTATGAAGCCAAGCAGATCCATCTCCAGCACTGATCGTCACACTGTTATATACTACTGTCTTGTCCTTTTGAACTAGCCTAAGTTCTCAAAGAGCTTTTAAAATGCTTCTCTGTCTGCAAATGGTTTAATTCATTAACCCTGAAATGTAACCCATCTTGTTTGATGAAAAACTCTCGAACTACAGCAGAGAAGTATAGAATCTCATATGCATAGTAACTTTTGGTCTTCTACATGACTGCTATTCTCAGGCGTTTTACTTTTTGTTTTCCATATAAAAACACGGCAGTGTTCTGTTTGTGTTTCTAAATTCATAAGGCCCCTTGGTCAACTATTCTGACTGCACAGCCTTTTATATGAATTTTTTAGACATCATACTTCTCAAAGTGAATGTAATCATATTCAGTATTTAACATTAAGTGGTAAATTAAATTAATCAAAATAATTATTCTTCCTAATAGCATTTCGTATATATTGTATTATGTAGATCAGGGATTAGTTTTCCTAACAGTATTGAAGTGCGTTTATAACAAATTCTTATAGTAGTCCACAAAATACCCTGGACAGATTTTTTTTTTTTGCTGTCACGAATCCTTAGTTATAATGGTTAACTGTTACATAATGATTCTTGGCCCATTTCAAGTATGCTTATACTTTCATTTACAGTTTCTAGAAACCGTATTAAATGCATATTGCAGCCCATATATTTTCTCCATAGTCAACAATGTGATACCAATACCATAGCAACCCGTAAATAGTTTGTGAAACACATCAGATGTTTACAGTTTGTAATTGCACACAAGTGATGTTGGACTTATTTGGGAGGTGTCAGAGACAGAAAATATGCAATCACAGGAGTAGGACAGATCTGTGCTTGTGACTCATATTCCCACTTGCACTTCCAATAATATTTTGGTACTTTTAATGTTTTTAACATTCAGCTGTTTATTCTGTATTTATGGTTATTTCTAAGATTAGGAATTAGAGCTGTTACTGAGAATTTCAGAAGCCACAAAAACAGTAACTTGACAATTTAGAGAAAATATTTGCTAAGCGATGATGACCTTTCTTTTCTCTAAAGAATGTGCAGATATGCTTCATTTGGGTAGGGAACTTTAAGTAAAATAACTGAAATTAAAATTACTGTAGAAACTTTAGAAAAGTCAGAGGTAAATACTAAGCAGTGAGAAGTTTAACTGCACTACCTGGAAACATGGTGCAAATTTATACCAGAGTGATTATTTTCTATCGATTTACTGTAAGGTATCTGTACAGTCCAAAAAAAAAAAAAAAGGCAGAAAATTCAATATGTAACTAAGTTTATGCTGGAAAGAAAAAATATATTTATTGACTGAACTAACTGTCATAAAATCTCTTCATCCTAAGTCAGTTTTTAAATTGCAATCACAGCCTTCAAAATACTGAGTGTTCAGTTGAAGGAAAACAACCACTGGTAGCTAGAGTGGTAAGGCAAAAAAAGACTACTTTAATGAAGGTAAGGTATGAAAAAATATTTTAAAATATATTTGATTTATAGCCATTATTTTTTATTTAGAACAGAAAGCTTTTTTTTTTTTTTTTTAATTCAGAAAAGTATTCGAAAGTATTCTGGTAAACAGTTTTTATTCTGTCATTCCTTCCATAATTACTTCAAACTCGTTTGAGTAGAGATGTGAACAGTCAGTCTGCAGGTTCAAGCTCATTAAAAGTGCAGATGTGTTTGCATCTAAAATAATGAAAAATTCTCTCCCATTCAACAGAACCCAATTTTAATAAATGTCAGATTGTGAATAAAAAAGCCCCAAACTTATTACTTCTGAAACAGTGAAGGAATCTAATTCCTGGGCATCTGTTTTCAAAATTGACACAAGAAATTTTTAACAAAGATGGAAAATACAAAGGCCAGCCAGCACCACTATTACAAGTCTGTTGACAACCTCATTTATGAGCCTTCACCTTATCAAGCTCCTATGTGAGAAGTTGCTTCTCCTCCTGATTACGATCCCTTGACTGGCTCTGCCTGGCCCACGCGCTCCAGCAGCAGGAGGCAACGTGCAGCACCACACTACAACCACAGCCCTGGGGTTCTCACCACCTGGGCACCCCAGTGCAAACAAGTGCCCTGATGAGAAGCCACCGCCTCCTTAAGTCCTCCAAAATTCAAGTGTCCCAGAGGCACAACTCAGCACAGACATGCACAGCATAATATGGCCTGATGCACCTCAGGGGACAAAAAGACAGAGATCTTCTGATGGTGCAGTTGAGAAGATTTTGTATTCAAAATGATTGCTTGTGTACGAAGAGGAAGAAATAGGTTTTTTTTCCCCATTTTTTGTCTGGGGTTGGTAGCATCTATTCAAGGGGCCAGTGCAACTTGCCCTAGGCTCCAAGGTCTTCCTTTCTGTTTGGGTAACATTGTTCCAGAGTACAAACTCAGACTTCTCCAAAACATGCCACTTGCAGCAAAATGCTAAAAAAAATCAGTTAAATTCCCAATTTGCCAACTATCAGTGTTTCAGGCTTTCAACGAAGTTTCACTTTATTCAACTGCCTGGTTTATTCCAAAGTTTGCAGTAAGGTAAAAGGACTGCATGCGCTAAAATTACATTCTCACCTAATTCTTAGCTGGATGGATTAAACTGCAAGATATAGAAACATTAAACACTGAATTCAAACTTCTACAGCTTTGAAACTCTTTGATAAAGGCAAATGAAAGATAACATCCTACACAAACATAACTCAGGCATAACCTCTTGTTCTTCAGTACCAAAGAAAGGAGATTCAAAGCCAATATTAAGTCTGTGCTTTGTCTGGGATCAGCATCTGACCTTTTAAAACTCAAAAACCAGCTTCTTCTTTACTGAAGAGCAGTACAGGTTCTTCAAATTGTTTTGCTCAGTTTTCTTGCCTGTTTTTATTTAAATTGTCCTTTTATGGTCATGATAATTCTCATTCAATAGATCTCTCAATCTACCACTATGATTAATATTAGTGTCTAGTGAACTTACGATCAGTTTCAGTTATTTCTAGGATTTCATGGGTATGACCTGTTTTACAGTTCTTATGCAGGTATTTTAATGCATATTCTAAATTATTTAGGAAAACTGGATTAATATGTTGAAACTCTCAAAATTATAGCATGTATCATCTTCTCTTTTCAAGTCAACCAACCATAGGGTTCTTGATGGTTGCAGGAAATATTCTGAATTTACAATGTTCCTTATCAATGCAGTGACAATAATATGTTCTCACACAAAATAAATTAGTAGAAGCAAAGCAAGCAGGCAATCCAGAGGACTATAAAGGCCCACCTTGTGCAAGCACTGGGGGTGTCCACCCACCATCCTGAGGACCACTCCATCCACCAGTCTCACCTCATGAACTGAACAAGGCACCAGAGGACACCGCTTATCGCTGGATCCGAGACTACGAACCCCATCATACATAAAGCAGAGCCACAAGCATGGTGAAATATTTCTCTCTCTGTCTTTTCTTTCTTTGCTATACTTCTATTCTTTTGCTTTCCTTTTTATAAGTAATATAGTAACGTAAGATTCACAGGCCCACATGTGCCACAAACTTTTTTATGTTTACCAGTTGAACTTACAATAACGTAAATCCTTCTGCCACTAAATCATTTGCCAGTTGAGCCAAGCTGCAAAATAAAAGCCTTTTGTTTACAGATCTTAAGTAGTGTGTGTATTGTTTTCCGATCAAGTGGACCCACGAACCTGAGTCACCTCTCCCCTCACTCATACCTCTGGGCACGACATGACAATGCTGCCCAAAATTTTATGGCTATTTCGGCTGCCTCTCCATACTGAGCCTGCAAACACTGTCACTGATAATGCCAGGATCACTTTCTTGAGTTGTAACTGCCATTTGCAAGCTCAGCATCATGTGAGCATGATATAGCCTGTTTCTCTGAAATATTCATCGTGTCACATTTATCTATGATGAAGATCATCTACCATTTGTTGCCTATCCACTCATTTTTAGTTTCCCATGATTAGCTCAGCATTTGAGTACCTGAGACAGCTTAATGTCATGGGTGTTCGTGGAAATGTCACTATACACCTCTGTTTCCAACTAAATTCTCACATTCAAGCACCTTACAAAAATATGTTGTACTTTCTGTTACTTCTGTAATCTGCCCACCGTCACCCAGCTGATGCGTATGTTTGAATTTGGCTTGAGAAATATGTCCGAAAGGGCTTATGTTCCATCTGTAAACTGTTCAGGATTATCAAAATCAAGTTCTTTCATCTTGGTAAGTGACAGTAAAATAAACAGCATCTAAAGTTTCCTTGCTATTTAAATAATGCTTAGCAACATTACACTTGAATTAGACATCACTGTAAGATTTCATGTCTGGAACCCATTCAACTGCTAATTTCTTACCACTTCCTTTATCTTGAGATCTGCTGAGCCAATAAAATCGAACAGAAAACAAAATTTTAATTGATCACTAGTCTTCTGTCTGAACTACTGAGAATCAGATTTCAAAGCAGAGTGCAATGTATTGATTACAAAGAATAAGACATTAATTCTATTTTAAAAAATTATAATTTTATTTTTTAAAAAAATTAAAAGTTTTCTGACCTGTAGAAGATTTTAAGTGTTAATATATTTTTTCTTTAAATTTAATTAAATGAAAATGTCTTATACCCAGTTTGCTCTCCCTTCAGCACCATCTTTTTGCATTATGGTTTTAAAATACGGTTCTGTTTTCTCATTCTTAAAATTGAACAAAAAACTTAGAATCACCCTCATAATCATAAACTTCTTTTAACTGTGAAAATTTTACTTTTTAGGAAAGGTAAATATTGAAGAACTACTGAAACTTAAGTGATCCAAAAATATAAGAGTTGGTTTGGAAAACAATCTATGCAATGGGCAATGCCATGACTATATTTGCTCTTTTGGACTGCTAGCAGTGACATCTTGGACAGAAAAACAAACAAACAAACAAGCAACCCCAAAACAAACTAACAACAACAAAAAAAAAATAAAAAAACTAACACCCCCCCCCCCAAAAAAAAACAAAAAACAAAACCCAAAAAAACAATACAGAGCAAGATATAGAAGACCAGGATGTATAAACTGAGACAGTGGTACAGCCAAAGAGATACTGAATTTAGTGTTCAGATATCTGGCATGGCTCCTGTTCAAAACCCAGATACGATAATGCAGATTGAGTTCAGGTACATATTTCTTGACGTGACTTAGCTGGGCACCATTTTACTGCAATTGTTAGTGGTAGTCAAGCTGGTTCGATGGTATCTATGCAATAGTGGTCTCATGATGAGAATCACTCTTATACAGACATACGCTAAGACACACATATAGGTGAGAATCTGAGTGAGGAAGAAGCAATAGCATACAGGAGAAGCAAGTAGAGGTCACTTCAACTTTTCTTGTTTGTCCCAAGCTTTGTTCTTAATGAAAAATTAAGGTACATTGGGTGACATGGGTTTCAGGTTCTAAAAACCGAGAACTTGACTGTGTCCCAAACCAAATTAGAATATCTAATTAACAACTGAAAGAAGTCAAAGCATAAGAGAGATGAAAATCCCATAACACCAAGGCAATATGAAGACGGCACAGCAGATAAGCCTACAGTCTTTTCATGCCTAGGATCACCAATACCTGAGACCTAGCTAGAACACACCACATATTCCTGCCATCTAGGCTTCTTTTCTTTAAAGATCCAATCTGTGAGAGTGAAAAGATGAGAGAGGAAAAGAAAAAGCATGTACTGGGAGGCAGCACCTACAATAAGGGTAGGATCTGTTTCCAAGATATGGGAGCAAAAAGCATTCCCTGTCTCTGACACAGCCAGGAAGACTGGGCAATGAACAGAAGTGCAAACTCCTCCATCCTGATGTGCATGGATCTCACTACAGTACATCAAAAGCATTTGTATCAGTTTAAAACAATGCTATCTGGATTTCTTCTACAGCAATGCATTTATTCATGCAGAGTTCACTAGGTCTCTGCAATCACTGTCCTCAAAATTACTCAAGCTGTCATTCCAGAAGCAACCAAACTAACCAGTCAACAAGCCAAACAGACCAAAAGGAAGAAGGCATGTGCAAGTGTTTAATAAAGATTCTTCTTCTAGGGAACATTACTGTATTACTCCCATTTAACAGATGCTAGACTTCCTTAAAATACAGGATGTGCCAAGAAATTCCATATACTGTTAACATCACCTTTGAGCCAAAACAGCATTCAGATACACATTTCCATTGTTAAATGAAGGAAAGTACAATACCAATCTTAACTAGAGCTGGAACATCTTTCATGTTCTCAGACAAAGCTCAACCACCAACCTCTTTCTTCTATGCTTCCTGCAGCAGCTTACTGGGCTATTAAAATGATGTGTTATTGTTTTGTAAGTGTTAGCACTTACATAAAAAGTTAAGGCTTGGAAACACAGATGGGTTTCCATTGTACAGAAGAACAGCTTTTAGTGTGATAAATAAAGTCCAAGGACTCCCTTGTGTAACAAGTAGCATTACCATCAACACCTGGAAATACAGAAGAAAAATATTTAAAGCATCACTGTAGCTTCTGACAGTTATAGCCTACCTATTGTGCCTTTTTCTTTTAACATGTTCCAAGAGAAACTTTAATCATTATTAAACTCAATAATAAGCTTTCAGGACACTCCCTTACTACTAGTACAGGCAAACATTTTCACAGCTTTTGCCCCACAACTGAAAACAAAGATAAATGACACATCAGAAGTAATAAAAATGCTACATGTTACCAGTTCTCCTAGCAATTTCATGTGTCAATTTCAGCCTGGCATCTGAGTTAAGAATATATGCCTTTATAAATCTAGTATAACCTGTAACACAAACCATTGTCATATTATCTGTAACTCAAGTACTCTAGCTTCCCGCGACTGCAGGAAAAAAACAAATTGATCCACAAGTGATTATAAATAACATTAGATTAACCTATGAAATGCAGATATTAATGGCAGTAATGGTAAGAAGTGCATTAGATTAGGATCAAATGTATCAATTAGCTAAGGTATTATTAGTACTGCAGAGAGATATTTTAATTACATAGTATCAAACTGAAAGATGTTAAAAAGACTGTAAATTCCATAAATGAAGCTCCATTCTGCTCTACTTTTAATCAAGCAATCATGTATGCTTTTTTGTTTGTGTTTTGCTGGGGTTTTTTTCTGTTTTGTTTGTTTGGTTTTTTAACATTAGAAGTGGAATTATGAAAGTGTGGAATATGGAATGGAGTGATGGTCACTGACAGGAATAAGTGGAAAAAAGAATTAAAAAAAGATCATGGATGTGAAATTTTATTACTGATAATTTGTTACGAATATGAAAATGCCAGAAGTTGAGAGCTCCATTGAATGTCAGAAGCAAATCTAAAACAATCAGTAATAATTTCACAATATTTTTGCTCTTTTTTACCTACCTCTTTTTTTTCTCTACCAGCTGTCTGCAGATCTCCTGCCACCGGGTATTCAAACTTGCCAGTTGTTCCTTCAGCACCTTAGCATCTGTTGTTGACGACTGCTCAATAATCTCTTCACCAGTTACATTCAATGTTTTGAGAACAGTTTGCTGTCGCCCAATGCCATCCTGAAGCTCCTGAAAAATACCAAATGCATACACATATTCATAAAAATGTCAAGCATGAAACAAAACCCTTCGTCACATACTGGCCAGATGGAAAGAGGTGAAAGTTTTTGCTCTCCTCTGAATTTCAAATGAAAAATACAAAGCCAAGTAGACAGAAAGACACATTTCATGTTTTTGTAACAAGTACCTTCCAGTGCATCTTTACAGTCTTTTTCCTCCCCCTGTATTCTTTTCTGCTAGAGATTATTACAGTAATATTCTGCAGATCAATTAATAAGAAAAACTTGTAACAAATTTTCTTCTCTACCCCCAAAGATACAAACCATATTCATTTAATAGTCTACGAAGCACTGTAAAATTTACAGTGCACAGTGTTTGGAGTTCCTATTAGCCATCAACACAAAAAAGCAATGTCAAGAAAACAAAGACTCTTTGAAGCACTTCTCTTGATTCCATTAAGAACACATTTGACTCCAGTTGTGTGAAGCTTGATAATCCATTCCCTCATGGCTTTTTGTGCATGTTTTTTTCGTTTTCTTTTTTTATGTGTGTGAGGTTTTTTTGTTTGGTTTGGTGCTTGTTCTTTTGGCAGTTGGGTAGCATTGGGGCACATGGAGGAGGGAACCTACACTTCTAAGGAAAAGTATTATTTACATTGTTTCTACTTACACAGCAAAATATAAAACTACCAAAAGATAACCAAGATGGACCATTTTCTAAGTTTTACTAAATGAATTAAAATATATTTCCTACACCTTTTATCATAAAAAACTATCATACCTCTTGCTACCTTACACTGTGTTTAAAAACAACACAGTTCTGAATCTGTAGCTTAGGTTTTAGTACTGTATGCCTGTTTAAGAAAGTTCATACGTATAAATAAGGAAATCAACCTTTTCATATTTTTAATCATCAGTAGAGCATGAGTAATTTTTTCCTTGAATTCCTCAGAATGTACAAGCAGGGAAGTGGAAAATAATTTTCAACAGTTTACTGCTAAAATAAGCAGAAACTGAAATAACTTCAACAATTCATACTTATGATAGGTTTCATAATCTCAGGAAGTGCGTCTGAATCCTATCTACACACAAGAGCTTTCAAGCAAAACATTAAATCTACCTTTTCAGGAAGAAACAAAATATTTTAGCATATCATACTCTGGAACATTATATGCTTGTCTTTCTAAACAAGCAAGTTAGTAAGTCTGCATACAAACATAAAATTTATCCATGAACTTGTTAAAACGAGCAGGACACAGTTCGTTTGTGCAGAAAGTCAGGTGCATGTCTTATCCCAACTTTTGTACGAATTTTAGACCAACATTTTGAACACCAACAGCAGCACAACTGGGGACACAGAGGTCAAGGTCAGCTCACTGCTGTGGCATTTCCCCACAGTCCTAGACAGGGGTCATAGCCAAGGCAGAGGTTTGCACTGTCAAGACTAAGCTTATTCTTATTTCACTTTCTGTTTTGTTTTCTTACAGTCTCTTTGAGGTTGTTATAGATGAGAACTCTCCCAAAATTATTCATGTCTTTGGTACCTCTCAGTAAAAACTGTTATTCTGTTTTGGTTTTGTTTTTCCAAACTATTTTCGCATCCCATAGTTTCAGAATAAGAGAGCAGCTGTGATGAGCATAATGTTGTAATAATCTGCAGGCTATTTCACTATGTTTTTACAAGAAAAGAAAACTTTTTTTCTGCTGGATCCTAGCAAGCTACAACTGCCCAGCCATGTCACATCAAGCAACCCGCTAGCCCAAAGTGTCCCAGCACGCTTTGCTTTGCCTGTGGAACACGTAACATTTTAAGATACTATTGTAGCAGAAACTACAAGACCTTCTAAGACCCAGAAAAGCCTCCTTGATGTATCAGATTTTCTTGTCTTTCTATGATGCACATTAATACAATAATACCTGGTCCAATCTTTGGCTGTTATTTTGAGGTAAACAATTCTCTATTAGGAGCAAATAGCTGTTATGGACAAGCAGTTTGCCTAAATACAAATATCCTCTATTATAGTGAGGCAGAAAAGTCATTGGTCTTTCCAATACATGCCTCAGTTTTGGTAATGCCCGTCTTAAAATTAATATTTTGGGATTTGTACTCACTCATTGTATTTCACATTGATTTTAGTGCAAGAGCCTTTGCATTATGCAATAGGGAGAATTACACTGGTCAATCACAACAATAAGATGTCCAGTCTGAGGAAAAATATATCACAATAAGTCGTTTATTTCCAGTGATTCATCTGAAAAAAATGTGCTATTGCATGTACCTGTATGAACTTAATATCCATATCACTTACACAAAAAAATAACTCAAAAAAACCCCTCTAGTTATGGAATAGGAGATCAAGGCAAGGAAAGGAAAGAGGGGAAATTCTACTCCTTGAACTCCAAAGTGTCTAGAATTAAAATTTGTAGAAATTAGAGGTTATCTTTGCACCAGCCTTTCTAAATGGCAAATAATCACCAGTCAGTATATTATTAGAAAGTAAAATGCTAATTAAAAGCCTCTTTAAATACTCTTCCTGAGCCCTTTTCCTGCATTCACAGTATCTTAAATTAGTTTTTTTCCCTCCCCCAGCATAAAAACACACAAAAAAGTAACTATTATATGATTTCCGCACTTTACTTCAATTGATGTAAAATTAACCAAGGGAATTTTCTGATTTTTCCATGGTATATTATACAATAGGCCTTACTCACAAAGTAGGAAGAGAAAATAGCTAGCTCAGTGGCAGAGATGGTCAACTTCAACTTAAGACTCCCATTGCCAAAATAGGAACCTTGTGCAGCATGCGTAGGAAGGAGAAGTGTGAACTTCCACGAGATCATGAAAGGACTCTAGCCATCTGGATTTCAGGTCACAACGAAGATCCCAATTTGAGATTTTTTTTTTCCTCTATACATTTTACACTCTTCACATGATAAAACTGAAACAACATGTGCTGATGAAGTTTGTCTAGATTCCATGACAGAAATGTTTTTAACTATTTTGCTAAAAGTCATGTTTTCACGCAGTCATCCTGGAGCTATGAACCACAGTCTTTTCACTACTTACATTCAGTATCTACAACTTGTTGACAGCTATAGTTCCCTATTCATTCCCCCTCTATCCTTGCCATACACCTGCATGAGGGAAAGGTGCTGGGAGCCTGCAAGGGGTTGTCCCCCACAGCCTTACTCTGACATTGAACCTGCTGACATTGTCCCCCACAGAAGGAATGCTGACATTGAATCTGCTTCTTGTAGTTTCACTTGACATTTCACCCCTTTGCACAGAAACGGCAAAGTGAAAAGGCACTTTGCCCTTTGGATTTGCAGCTTCCTTAGGCCAAGATATTTGTACTAGCAATTATAGAGTTTCTAATCTCTTTGCAAACACAGTGAGCAAACCAACTTATTTAAAAATGGGATGTTCACATACTATTAAAAATAAAACAGCTCAGAAAAGACAAGACCTCTCCATATTCGTACACACCGAGCTAATAGCAATTTTGAGTGGATTGCAGATATGTCTATGTACTTCGTGTTTTCACCATGTCGCATTTTTAGCTACTAAGAAAAGCAGATCATAATACAGATACCAATCACTTTAATTTTTCTTTCTTGTGATACCCAAGCATAAATAAGCAGGGAATGACACATCAAAGTAAAGTTTAGAAATTCTCTCAGATTAAAAATTGCAAAAATAGTTGTCCCACTCTTTTGCTTTTAATGTTCTTTCCATAGTTTTAAGAAACTGTATCATTCGAGGAGCCACAGAAACTTTCTCCTGAATATGGATGATCAGTGTACGTCTTTAAGTCAGGTTATTAACAGGACACACAATGATGCTTGGTTAAATAAGTACTAAGAGTCATGCTGCACAAATTTCTACATAGTTGTAGAAACACTTCACATGGACTTTAGAGACATTTTAATGGATCAAGATCAAGTAGATAATAGTTTTGGATACCTAAAAATGCCTGTACTTTGTGTGGAGCAGGCTAATTCTTTGTGAATCACAGAATGTTAGGGATTGGAAGGGACCTCAAAAGATCATCCAGTCCAATCCCCCTGCCAGAGCAAGAACACCTAGATGAGGTTACAGAGGAAGGTGTCCAGGTGGGTTTTGAATGTCTCCAGAGAAGGAGACTCCACAACCTCCCTGGGCAGCCTGTTCCAGTGTTCTGTCACCCTCACTGAGAAGAAGTTTCTTCTCAAATTTAAATGGAACCTCTTGTGTTCCAGCTTGAACCCATTGGTTGTCACTGAGAAGAGCCTGGCTCCATCCTCGTGACACTCACCCTTTACATATTTATAAACATTAATGAGGTCACCC
>VWYH01008704.1:38317-84998 GCA_013399365.1 Pampusana beccarii | reverse complement strand
TTGTTATATTTCATTAAATTTCTCCCCACCCAACTCTCCAGCCTGTCCAGATCTCTCTGGATGGCAGCACAGCCTTCTGGTGTGTCAGCCACTCCTCCCAGCCTGGTGTCATCAGCAAACTTGCTGACAGTGCACTCTATTTCTTCATCCAAGTCAATGATGAATATATTGAATAATATTGGTCCCAGTACGGACCCTTGAGGGACTCCACCAGACACAGGCCTCCAACTAGACTCCGCCCCATCATCTGCTCTGCCATCATCTATCCACCTCAACCATCTTGTAACACATGCATTTGAAATGCAGCAACATACCCCTATTGATTCCATCACAGTATTTTACCTGACAAAATGAAAGTGAACGATATGCTTCTCACTGACATTGCATCCTCTTTTAAAGCCCTGACTGTGCCGTTTTCTTGGTTTAGACAGCTGTCAGTAACCTTATTTCACCACAAGCAAATAAAATTGTCAAAAAGTTCTCTCATCAAATCCAGTCCTACATCGAACAATTTTATCTACTGCATCAATAATATGTAATTATAAAAAGTCCTTTGGTTTTATAGATTTTTTTTATTTGAAGCATCAGGAGTTTTTTGTGGTGTTTCCCCCCCACACACAGTGGACACTTATTCACAGTTCAGTATCTATTTTGTCATAATGATACTATACATTTGCTTAATCTACCATCATCAATATCATGGAGAGTTTGTTATACTTTGTTATTTTTGTCCTGAGAAACTATGATTAAACTTTTTGTAGACAAAGAGAAGTAACTTACATAATTGATTAAAAAATTCACCAACCAATGTCAAGCAAAATTCCTTACACCATCACATCCCTAGCTGCCACATTTTTTTCCTCATGCTATTCACAATGCTTGTGACAACTGACCAGGTAAAACAACAACAACAACAACATTGTTTCAGACAGATTCCTGGTAATAATTAAAAAAGTAAAAAAGAAAAATATTTGAGTGGATTATGATTTGAAGTCAACCAGTTTGATTGCTTTTCCTATATTATATATTTTAAACATTCAGAGTTCTTACCCACTTACCTAAGTGGGTATAAAAATGGCATCATTTCTTTGCCTTTATTTATTATTTCACAGTTAATTTGTATATATGCCATGCAATTCTTCCTACAATCTCATTTCCGCATGTCATTGAATGAAACAGCATTTTACTGTTAAACTTAATCAGACACTATTCTATGAGCAATCTTACCAGCATTTTCCTCTTTCTATCGTAGCAGACAAACATGCTTAACAATAATTTATTGTTATGGAAAAGCCCTGTAGCAACATGAAGAAACACCACAAACAAGCTAATTTCTGTCAGAGGCACTAGCTGGCACAAAATGTTTTAAGAAAAAAGATATTGTATTGCCTTTCCTTAATTTAGGGTAAGCTACAGATCTTAAATTCAAGTAAACATATCATGCACCAACTTTAGAAATCTGCAGTCTTGAATTTGACATTAATGTACTATTACTCAGTCATTTGCATAAATCTTTCTGCTGCCTCAAATTGTTTAAAAGCATAAGGTTCACATAAGAGTGTCTACCCAGATGCAGCAATATAAATCAGAGTACTGTGAAAACATTTGGTAGAAAACTATCCCCAATACAATTTGCCAGCATTTGGTTACCAGAATGAATTTGCCATTAAAAATATGTACCTCTGTTCAAGATTCTATTAGAAACAAGGAAGAAATCAATTTTCCAGACAGTTAAATCACATTGATTTAATCTGGAGACACATTATGGGCACTTTTTGTGGATTAAAACTATCAACAAAAAGTAGATGTTGTTTCCTATGTTGTTTTGCTATAAGCAACAGTGCAATCTTCATTATTATGTGTGCATTATGTTTGTTATTGTGTTATTATTATAGTATGAATTATGGAATCTCAGGGTAGCTGATAGACATCCAAGAGGTGAAAAAAAGTAAATAATTGGATGTAATGTTTGCTAAGGAGTTGACAATAATTTAAAGAGAAATGTTTTCTTCTTAGCATAAACTATAGGAATTATCTTGGTTTGAATATTATTACCAAGTCTGTGAAAAGAGCAGCATTTGAAAAAGTTGACAGTAGGTTCTGGAGAGATTCTACCTATACAGAAGAATTGGGATAATTTTTTCGGTTTTACTGGGTTTGTACACCAACTGTGCATTGGAAAACAAAGGAAAAGAAACTTGCTGCAAATCTGTTTTACGAGAAAGAAATAAATATTGTAAAACAACAAGGACATTTCATTCTCACCTTATTTAGCTAAAATTGTTAATAGAATTATTTGTTGTGTAAGCATCAGCTTATATGATAGTTTATAAAAACATAAAAATTTTGCTTGATTTAGCATGCAACCTGCTTGGTTGGAAAGCCTTAGGAAACTACTATTTCATCTTGCTTTAGATATTACTTATTTTTTTCTATATTTTGATGCTGCTTATTTTAAAAAAAACACGAGGTCCTGTTGGTGATTGGTACTGTACACAGAGAAATGTGGTTACAATGCAACTCCACAATTACACTTTTTAACAAACTAAATGGAGATATACAGCTTCTCATAGTCTGCTAGAAGCTTCTATTCAGAAAGAGTCCCAGATTTGTTTAGAAGTCTTAACGTCTTCCAGATTTTAATCCTTGACTGCATCTCTTCCTTCTAGAAATGAAGACAAATTTGTTCTTCACAACATAAAGCATAAAGTCTGAAATTTCTGTATTTTCCTATACAAACTCTTCAGTCTAGCCTGCTGTCCTTCAGAAAGCAGTGGTCTTCTATACTTCAATAGCCTAGTAAATTCACACTTCAGCTTATAGAATCATAGAATGGTTTAGGTCGGAAGATCACCTATTGATAGTTCCCATCCCCCTGACGTGGGCAGGGACAACTTCCACTAGGCCAGGTTGCTCAAAGCCCCATCCAGCCTGGCCTTGAACACTTCCAGGGATGGGGCATCCACAGCCCCTCTGGGCAACCTGTTCCAGTGCCTCTCCACCCTCATGGGGAAGAATTTCTTCCTTATATCTGATTAAAATCTACCCCCTTTCAGTTTAAAGTCTCTCTCCAGCTTTCTTGTAGGTCCTCATTAGGTACTGGAAGGCTGCTATAAGGTCTCCCCACAGCCTTCTGTTCTCCAGACTGAACAACCCCAACTGTCTCAGCCTGTCTTCATAGGAGACCTCTCTACAGTAATTTGAGGTTCTTGTCACTACTGCCTGTGCTGTTATCAACTGTAACTCCAAATGCATCTCAAGTTCTTACTAATACTTACTGATTTTCCTTCATAATTAGCTCTTGAAAGGTAAGATATTGCCTGGTAGGACTAATTACTGTCAATTTCACCAAGGTGACAATCTGGTTTGAGAGAAGATTAAGTGAAACTTTTGTCTGGTTCCCTGTTGACTGTAATGAAATAAGTTAACCTGAATTTGTCTCTTCTTCTAACAGAAGTTTCTCATAGCTTTAAATTCACAGGAGTAAGAAAGGAAAGAGGAAGTAAAGGCTTGCAAACTGAAATTTTCCCTCACATATACCTACTGGGATTAACCTATTTTGAAAACATTAATCAATGTTGTCTCAATTTCCTTGCCTCTTGGAATGATCCAACTTGGAGTTTAGAATAACCTGATATTGGCTTTTGAAAACCTGAAAGCAATAGCTCAGTAACTGCAGTTCTATAGGCTGCCTTTTAGCCTCATCCAAAGGTGTTCCAAAAATCTGTGCACTACACTTTCGTGTTTGGTGTTCTTTAACCTTGCCTGTACAGAAAGTTACAAAGCACACTCTGGGCCTCAAAAGCATTGAAAAAAGATGTATGATTGGTTCAGATAAGAGCTGACCTTGGCAATTTAGTAATTTTATTGAAAAGTATTTAGATAAATAGTATTGTTTTCAAATTCTGACACTTTGCAATTTGCAATAGCCTAACTCCTTGTGGTTGTATAAAGATATTCACCAGCAGAATAAAAAAAAGAGTCCATCTCTCTCATTGTTTCCAGTGAGACATAATCATTAAAATGGGCTGTATTCCTTTAAATTTGCATTTCACTTCCTTTTCTAATGCGACATAAAATTGTGATGAAAGTAATTTCTGTATTAAACTGTAAAGTGAATGACCAGAGGTCTATTTTGTGTTTCTAACCCAAATCACACAGTTCCTTCTTATTGGTATATTAATTCAACTTAATTTTAGAACTGATTTAGAAATACTGCAGGGAGAAAGAAGATACTTTTTTTTTTCTGAAAAAAAATCCATTTCTACAGCATTCTAACTATAGTGCTTCAGGTTAAATACATAAAATTGAACTCTAAGTTGAAAAAACAACTCACTGATTTTGTAGTACAAGTGTATGCCACTGAAATACATTAGTTTTCATATTGACTTAGCACCAAAATGCAAAAACAAGGCTCAATTAAAGAACTTTTCAGTTTACCTCTACACTAACTTGGGACCATGGCCTGATTTGATACCATATCTAACGTGCAATTTCTGATATTTACAACATTTTGATATTTTACCTGTACTGCAAAGCTATAGCTGAATAAACAATGTCAATGATAAGAAAAATTGCGCCCTCCATTGTCAATCACTTTCCAGCTATCACAAACCAAACTACTCACATAATAGGTCCCAGTATATTAAAAACAACAGCATGACCTAGTTTCTTCAAACACAGCCTATCCTTAAGTTTTCAAGGATGTCAGTAATGCTGAAGGAATTACCTTAATATCAGGCCAGCTTTTTTAACTAAATCCGTGATTTTATTCCAACTCAATGGGAACACAGTTTTTCATTTTTCTGCCATATTTAAATAAATTGGTTTTTCTAAAATTAAAAGCATACTTATTACACTTTCACAAGTTCACAGCTTTTCCTGATTCTTACAGAAATATCCATACACTTGCATAACCTAACTTATGTCCCATATACCTGCTATGTTTCAAAAACTAGAAAACGTCTGTTTGCTTTCCTATGGAATATATACCTCGAAAGACCCACCCCTAGTCTTTAACTTGGTAACGCTGGAGTAAATGCATGTGCCTCAGCAACCTGCTTGCATTTCAATCACGATATTTAAGCTGTTATATATTACCCTTTTCTTTTAAAATTACTAGATTGTCATTTGTCAGTGCCTCTGACTATGAAAAAAAATAACATCACACTGGAAATATTGAACAAGCCATATATATTGAGTCTCTGGTGCTGGTCATTTTTAGCCTTTCTTTAAGACAAACTACTGCAGATGTTGCCCCTTTCCAGCACTTGAGATACTGTTTATATAACTCTCAATTTCTGAGTTTCCATTCACACGTTTTACACTTCATTTTAAAGGAAGTTAGAATAGTATATGCATTTTTTCAATCAGAAAATCCGTACATATTTGTTCTACATCACTAATATTAAAAAATGCTTTTTGACAGGCATGAGAAATGTTTCTGAATATTTCTTTATTCTATAGAAGCTGCACAAAAATCAGTCATGTACCAGATAAGATAGGAAAACCAACCACTAATGATGTCGTGCCTACTTATAAGGAAAAAAGAAAAATGGCAAAAAAGACTTGGACTGGTGATCAGTGCATCCTGACTTGACTGCAACTGTAGCAAGTCATAAAGGAATAAATGTACCCTGGGTAACATCCCAGCCTGCAAAAGTGGCTTCCCAGTTGTGGAGAATGATTGTAATAGGCAAGAGGATGAGTCGGTTCGGGCTGGCAACTGTTTACATAGAGACAGTTTTGAATGCAAAGGAAGTAAAATGGTATGAGGTACCATGTACAGCCTCACTTAATAATTTACCCATTATACATGGACTCACACGAAAACAAAAGCTAAAAGCATAGTATAGTGTAAAGTCAACTGTCTTGACCTCAGGACAGAACCAAAAATCTCTACCAAATAATTTATCTGAGGATTTTGGCAGCCAGAATTAATTGTCTACCTTGTGTTTCTCCTCCTCCTCCCGTCACCATTAAGGCAGTGTTTGCCCCAAGCCTCTGAGCAATACTGACCGGTGGGAGAATGTCAGTGGTGACAGACAACAAACCAACCAATGCTATCACACCATCTTTATTCTTCCTCTGTTCTGATCTTGCTGGTCCTTCCTTTGCATTTTGTATCTCCACCACCTCTGGATTCCTCAGAGATGCTGCTTTAGCTCTTTTGGTGCTGTCTGAGAAAAGGCTTTCTGTCTCAGTTGAGTCATATTAATTAAAAGAAACTGTTTTTACTTCTTATGACAAGCACTGGGGTGTTTTGCTACCTCTGCTATCGTCTATTTTTTTCAGTATCTATTAGAGTTAGCCTGTGTATCCATCTTGTTCCTTCTTCTGAGCACAACTATAGCATTTGGGGTCTGATCTTTTTATTAATTCAAATGCTTTCTTAAGCATGCCAGTGTTGCTACTCAAGGGATGTCCAATTTACATATTCCCATAATTTCATTTCTGATTACTAAATTCATCAGCTTGCTTCAAAGTAGTTGATATCATAAACAAAATAAGACTTTCAGGAACTGATGTTAATTGCATTTTTAATGCTTACATTTTTCTCAGTACAGCAGTGCATTTTCAACATACAAATCAATATGTTTACTGGAAAATTTGCTTTCAGTGGAAAACATACATCTTGACAGCCTGATCTTTTAGGTGAAGAGAAGCAGGCTGAGTTTTAAACATCAAGGCTTAGAAATATTAAATATACGCGTATATATATATAAAAATATAAATATATATATTTAAAAATATATGTAAAGTGTTGGTTTGTGGTTTTTTTTTCAACAAAGCAATGCATTAAACACTTTATCAACAAGAAAGTAATTCATTAAAATCAAATCAGCTGTGATAAATTTTATGGATACTTAGTACTCTGCTGGACATTGATTAACTTCAGTTTGACTCTTCACACCTCTTCAGCCAGAGGTAATATTGAAACAGCTGTATCAAATCTGAGATAAATATGTGTTGAGAACAGACTAAGGAAAGGGAGACGGGAAGCAAAAAAATAGGCCTGAATAGTAACTAAGGAAACATTACTTCTCTTCCTGAAGATGTGTCACTATTTCATAGTCTTGTTATAGCCCCAATCGAAGAAAATGACCTTGTTTACACTTTTTTCTCTAAGGAAATATTTAATAAGGTTATGGTGCTTTATTGTAGATTTGACACATAAAAACATAGGAAGCACAAGTGTGAAACTAAGTTGTTTAACATGTTTGCCTTCCCTAGTTCAGGGATGCTAAGGGCACTCTGTAACACTCTGAACAAGGCTCCTGCAAAGTGGCTTTGGGGAAAAAGACATGTACTTGTATCACATAACCTTGCATGGGAAAGACACACACAAAATTAAGCAAAAATCAGCCTCCTTTCACTACCTTCTTATTTTATCTGCATGGTGCTGCACACAGGAAACCCACTGTGTTTTACAAAGAAAGGTTGGTTTTATTCAGGGAATTTTGTGGAGTTTCCTTGGTTTTGCACAAAAATTTGTACACTTAAATTTCATACTGAATTTCTATGCTGGGCCTCATTTTCAGTCAGCATATTTCATTTTGTTTTAAATAAATACTTACTTTTCAAATAAATGCTTCATTTTTTAGTGACAACATGATCCTAGATGGTTTAAATTACTATGTTTTATAATCATAAGATGATGAAAGCACATTACATCCCATCAAAGAGCTATGACTTATAGAAGCCTTCAGTTCAACCCTTAAAAAAATCCAAGTGAAAATTAAGATTTATTACAAAAGAGTCCTATCTTGTATTATAGTACATAACAGTTTCTCCTAATATGAATTTTAAAATGAGTACACATACACAAATGATTTTGTCTACTTATTTTGTATTCATACTAAAAAAAAATAAAATAAGAATAAACATACAAAAATGTCACCAGAAGTAATGCTATTCTAGTGATCTATTCAAAATTATAATAGAACCAATAAAGTTATTTGCTGTATTGAAGCACCTCTCACAGCAGGAGGAAATGGTTATCAATGGCAGAAGAATTTCTTCTGGTTTAAAATTAATATATTGATTTCTAGCTGAAGGGCAAAAGATCTACCTCATCTCTCAAAGTCAGTCAATAAATCACTGAAATCCCATCTAAGAAACTAGATAAAACTAAATATTGCAGATAATTTAATAAATCACTAGGAAACACGAAAAACAACTTAAACTGCCACTTTGCAGCCTTCAAAACTGATTTTGTTGCTTAAAAATGAGAATAGATCGAACTGTGCTTAGCATATTCCGCAAATACTTTGGGCAGAATTAAGTATTTACAGTTCCCTGAATAATTCTGATCAAGTCTTTCCTCTAGCTGCACATAGTTCTGCTTCACAGTGATTTTTATCAGAAATAAAGTATTTTTCTTCAACCCACCATAAAACTTCATACCTAATACACAGTATACATTGTATAGTTTCTGCAGAAGGCTGGCCATGAAATTCTAACCTTAACACAAAATAGCAAAATATTTGTTTAGATACATATTGCACTTCTCTATTTCTGTTCTGCAGAATCACTAATAGCTACAGGATTGAGTGTGCATGCCTTTGAAAATCCACCACTACGAACAATTTTGTTGGGCGTGGAATAGAAAAATCGAATAGGGGGTTCAGCCTGCTAGCTCTTAACAAGAGCTGACAGATGTCTACCTGGCAATAGTTCATAATGTTTCCTTATTTAAAAACCCAATGTATGCATGCCAACAGCCACATGTTTCTCTTTCAGCTCGTATTCAAAATGTTAGTGTTTTACTCTCATGCAAGATTTGAAGGCTAAGGAATAGATCTTATTGTTATACTAAAATTAAGGACCCTCTTCCACTCTTCAGCTCCTCAGGGAGGAGCTCCACCATGACTTACCAGAAACTGCCCTATACACAGAACAAGTGCCTGCATGAGACACCTCATAACAATTAGAATTGTGTGATCTATAGAACTGCCCACCTGTCCTGCAGACTCTCTCATCTACACTAACTGCCATAGGGAAGGCAGGAAAGAAAAGAAACAAACAAAAAGAAACACAAGAAAACAAAACAAAACAAAACCACAAAAAACCCCAAACACAGCCCAAATCACCCTCTAAGAATGGACCAAATGCAGTTTTTCATTTTTTGGTCTCCTTGTCCTCTACATCTCCCATCCCCCCCACTACAACAGCTCCAGCTCTTCCATCTCTCTCACTAGGCAAGGCAGAGTCAGTATGTGATAGTCTGTGGACCAAGATTCATTCACTTCTTAGCTCGTGGGTTGCTACTCAAGGAAATGTTTAGCTTTTGACCTCTGCTTCTTCTCTCTCTGAATGCCAGCACAGAGTCCTGTCCTACTGAGCTACTGATATTCTAAGACTTGTAGGAACTTAATTACTCGAGAAGCTCTACCTCCACTTCCAATTTCATTAAAACTGAACTGTGAATTAAAAAACGTAATTACAGACTATGCTATGAAAGATAGATAGACTGAAGACAGGCAATGAAATCTCATAAGCTCAATTTACACAGGAAAATAGGCCGAAAAATCCCTCCAATTCTTCCCAGTTCAGCAGTGCCAGAAGAAACAGAAAGTGAGGGGCGCTCAGCAGAACCCTGACCCTCACATGTGCTCAGGGAGGCCAGCGGCACTCGTCTTTGGGAGACATTGGGAAAAACAGCTCACCTAAGGCTGACACACCACCTCTTCATGGCTTTTCTGCTTCCTGCTTTACAGGACAACTAAGGATGTTTTTTGTAGAGAAGTGTCCCACTGTGAGTCTGTCAGGAGTTATAGTCTCAAAATAAAACATTGTTATGAAGCTGCCATCTGAAAATGCTTAAAGCATCATACTTATTAAATCTGTGGTTCTCATATACATATCCTTGAGTGAAATTAAAGTGTTTTCTTTTAATTAATTGCTGTATCAGAAAACAGCAAATAACATGAAAGAGATGCAAATAATCTCTTTTCACATAAAGACAGATAGAAAGGCAGGATAAATACCAGCCCATCACAATATTTAGTGAGCTTGTCAAAGTTAACACATGAACTAAAATGCATCCTCTGAGCGACCAGACAGAAAAGGAAACAAAGTATATAATTAAAAGCAAAACTAATTCTATCATTGCCGAAAACCTACACTGAGATTTTCCTTGTTGTTGTTTTACATGCCATTACTCTTGTGAATATCCTTTTTTCTATGAGAGCTAGTCTTGAAGCATCTCAGGTGTTTCACTTTGCGTGATAGATATGCTCTAAATCTTGATTACTTCCCAATTAAGGACACTGCTGATTGTCAAACTCCACTCTCCTTAATATGAAAATGTCTTATGAACATAACATCATCCCTCAGGAAAAAAGCTGCAGTGAGTCCTGGCGAGACAAGAAACAGTTACGAGCAAATGGAGGTTCTGCACAGTTTCTGCAAAAATGGACATTCATGAGACAGAAGAAAAGGTAAAATGTGATTTAGTCACAGTTTACAGATGAATGAGACCTCCACTCTTCCTTATTCTAGACTCCCTGTTTTCTGAAGGATATAAAACTGAAGAGAATTATATAAAGTGCAACTGATGACAAAAAGCAATTTTTTTATATAACTTTCCCAGTTCCTGATACTAATCAAAAGCACTGTGCTAGTCCATATGACACCTGCAAAGACTGAACTTACATAATTCATTTCTCTAGTGGTGAATTGAGAAGATATCTACTTGTCCAGGTAAATAACCACACAGGAATGATGACAGAAGAATACTTCCCAGAAGGATTGGCAGTGCTAACATGCATAACGCAATGGGATTTTAAATGAGAACACAGCTTTTGTAAATAATGTACATTCTTCAAAATACTCTAGAGACACTAGACAACACAATTCCTTTAGACAGATATCGAGCTTAAAATACTGTTTTTTTCAGCATCCACTGTCTTCACTGGAAACTTAAGACAGACAAAAGAAAGTGCTTTGAACACTCAGAGGAGAGCATGTTAAGAAACAGATCTATAAATATAAAACAGTATTTCAGAAAGCTATCCTAGACCAAGGACTGTGTTGTTGCCATTTTCTTGTTTGAAATTCCTTATTATAAATCACTCCTACAATTTGTAAGACAAAAAGGGAACTTTTACTCACAGAAGTATGCATTCTGTTTTAAGTCCTCCCCTTGGAGGCCTTGGGGCAGGGCAGGGCAGAGGGAGGGTGGCAAAGCTTGCTCAACCTACTCCTTGAATCATTGTAAACATACTGTAGTTCAGAGTTTTAAGTCAAACCATGACAGATGAGCTGGTTTTTTTCCTATTTAAGTAACTGTTGTGTTTTGAATCATTTGAATAATTCTGAATCAGTGAGAGCTTACTTCATAGTGGAAGAAGACAAGTTATCTTCACTTCAGCTGAAAATGGAAAAAATACATTGCATTATAAATCATATCACCATCTCTCCTGTCCTTAAATATTAGCTTCTCTTTTACACCCTACTTCCATTGCTATACCTTTATTTTATCTGTTAAGCAGCACGGAAGGATCTTGCCAGGGAAGAACTATATCCTCACAAGACAAAAAAATCACTATGGTACAGTCATCACCTTTTCATTGACTTTCTTGGTCCTTACTCGTGCCAAGATTTGAAATCTTTCTTTTTGACAGGACTTCAGCTGAGCCAAAAATAGCATGTAAACAAGCCAGGCTTTAAAGACAAATCACTCTTTCCATTGATCTCAGAGAATATTCTAGATGTAGCAAGGAAAAAAAAAAATGGGACATAGATGAAAAGCAAACATCTTTCACAGCCATGACTCATAATGGTAACACACATGCAGGCCTGCTTTCTTCTCTGGGAAATGTTGTTAGAGTAAGTGTATTTGTGCTGCTTTCCTATTTACATTACTGGTTCGTACCAAATATGTTAATGTGTTGTATAGAATAATATGTACCTCTGAAGTTTAAAATACATTTTACAGAAATTTACCACTGACAATACAGAAACACATGCACTTCCCTTTAAAACAAAACAAAAAAACCCAAATATGACAGGCAACAGAATTGCCTTACAATTTGCATTATAATTTGTTTGTTTTTTAAAGACTCATTAAGAATTAGTTCTTGCTTTAGAGAGAGGAAAAAAAAAAAAAAAAGGAAAGTTAAAAAGTTTTCCCAAATCTATGCTATCTCTCTCTTCAAAGATGAGCCTATCGGGAAATTTTTCAGCCCAGTTTTTATTTTTATGTGCTTATGCAGGAGAGGTACAGCATCATCTTTTCTCATTAAAAATAAAATGTTGATTGAGGTTTTTGGAGTAAAAATTTGACCTATTCATCATAATTTCAAAAAACTGCTACACTGTTGCAAACCTGATGCATTGTAGTGTCTCACATCTAATGGGTAAATTAGGTTTCACTAAGAACAGAAGCACTGAGATTTTATTTTAGAGCAAACTCTTTTCAGATGGCTACATGATTAATGTAGTTTTTATAGACTTAACATGAAAACAAGATATATCACTGTTTGGAGATTAAGCTAACTTTAAAGAGAGGCTTCTTAAGTAAATTTGACTTTCAGGATGAAAACAAAAGTGATTATCAAATTTCTATTCGTCTCTAATGTGGTTTTGGGAGGAGCTTCTACATAATTCTCATGCTTCCAAATTAAATTCTTTGTCATCTTCAGTCTTTGACACACAAACATTCAATGTTTCCAACAAAAAGAACATCTCAAACCTTTAATTATTACAAAAAACACAGTACCTTGACCTTGTATTTTAAAGTTAAATGGAGTGCCACTATAAAAATTAAATTGGTTCTTCCTCATTTCCATAATATCCTTTAAAAAGTCTTGCCTACCCTGGAGTATATGTCCTATTTCTTTATCTTTCCTGATGACCCCTCATGCCTGCAAGTCAGCTCGTTTTCCTCTGCTGAAGGCTGCACCCTACCGCTGCACACACCCTAAAATTTCCATTAAAATCTAGGGCATCATCATTCATTCTTATCTGCAGCGGGCTGCCGAACAGTGCGATACCAGCAACTGCATACGAACTAGTATCGAAGGACAATATAGTTATACACATCACCATCCACTATGGAGAAGAATTCTACCTGCACAATAGGTTATCACATACAGCACACTGGGAATCTTAAAAACACTGGGTCTGATGTAGGATGCTGTTATTAATTCTCTTGCAACAGGAAGTCTTACTTAAACAGCAATTTACCAGTAGGCAATTAGCTTCTCAAAGAACATTTTTATTAAGTTCACTTTACAATGAAATGATCTGTCTCATCAGCTATTGAATATTTGCTGGTTAAAGCATTATTAATTTAAATTAGCATATTACGAGTACCTCAGGGTGTTTGTACTTGTCTATGTGTTTAACCTTCAGGATTCTAAGTCCTTCTTCTTCAGGCTGATTCTTAAGCAGTTCTCATACCCAAAGTACATGGACACCTTTCAAAAGTATTTTAAGTTAGCTGTGCTCATTCCTGTTTTTTTATCTTTTCTCCTCTGCAAGGAGAACTCACATGTGTGTATGCATATAGATGTGCATGTATAGACACTTAAGAGTGCACATAATTGCATACCATTCTATAATTTATATGGTTATATAAATATGCATTCTATAATTCTGCACATGAACTTCAGCCTTGCCATGCTATTTTCCTGCATCTCAGCTGCCACAACTGTCATCTTCACCCCTTATTCTGCAGCATGATGACCTTCTTTGTATCCTGAGCCCAAACATGCGTTAAAGTCAGAGGACAATGCGATGGATATGCTATGTGTAATTACGTACAGAACAGAAGGTTGGTCTGTTTGCAGATGCTGTTGAGATGGGCTGCAGTGTCCTGTGTAGCACTGTTGGAACTGACCCGCTGGCTAACACCTCTGTGGCTCAGTAGCCAGCTTTGCTACTGTCCGCACGAAAGAAGAATACAGAACATCTAACTGCAGTCACATCAGGATCAGACAGTCCTGCAGCCATCTGCACCTGAGAGCATTTGCCATGAGCAACTACTGCTACAAAAGAGCTCAGCATCTCTGAGAAATCTAAGACTAGATTGTTGGCCAAATCAATCTGGTTTGGTATTTTGTTTATTAAGCGATACGTACATTTTTGTTGCTACAACCTTTTCCACATTCTTTCCCGTGGCCATCATCACACGTATCTTTCTGGCATGCAACACAAGTGGCTTTTATTCTTTTTGTATTCATAGGTTTTGCACAAACACATTAATGTTCTTTGGTCTGTGGTACAAAGTACACTCCAGCTAGTTATCTCTGTTTCTCCCAGTGGATGAAGGTATACATTGGCTGAGGACAGAATAACCCATTCATGAATCTCTAGTTCGTGAGTCTTAGTTTAAAAGGTTCATCAGAGGAAGTATATTCTACCCTTTTTCCTCTTTTTTTTTTTTTTTTCTTTGAGGGCAGAGGTCTGGATCAGGAATAGCTGCAACATTGCAACAGCATTTATCAAAGATAGCAATCATGATCATGATCAGCTCTGATATGTTTTCAAAAACCTGGATAGAAGAACTGATGACTATCCTTCATCTACTAACGTCAAAATATAGTTAATAAAATTGATACTTATTATAGTCAGTATCTGTCCTGAATCTAGATTTAGTATATTTCTAGTCGCTAGACAGTATTTACGGCAGGTTTGTGCTAACTTTTTTTTATAGCTGTCTCACAATTAGGACTTTTCACAATGGACTGTAATTAACTAGGTTGGACATACCCAAGGCAGTATCAAAGTGCTCTTTCTGATAAATAAATGATCAATTGCAAACCAAGCTTTCCTTGACTGGCATAAAAATAGGTAGATCATAGAGTACACGTTCTTCTCCCACTGAGCAGGCTAACGGGACTTTTAAAGAGAAGAAAGGTCAGTGAGCTTAAATTCTTCAGTGATGCCAAGACAACATGTTAACTTTCTGAGACAGGTAGGGAAAAAATTAAGTCCTCTAATGATTGCAACACAGCAGTGACAAAATCCAGGCAGAATGAATCCCATTTAACTAGGACTTTGCCCACAGCATGGCTTTCTGCTGTGGGCAACATGTCACACAAGATGCTCTCACCAATTTCAGCAGGCTTCCCACACTAAGTATGTCTTTCCCTACTGGTTCCACAATACGTATGCCTCATGAAGCATATATGGGTCAAACAGTATCCATACGACAACAGGATAATCACTGGCCTCATATTTTTGCATATAGGTTAACCATGGAAGTCAACAAATCTACAAGATGAAATTCAGAGCAGCATATTTACATTATTTCATCCTGCAATTTCAAACTTTTTCTTGCATATGATTTCAAAAGGCATCATTGGGAAGGATGAAAGACATCTTGATTTTTATGCTGAGGGACTTGCCCCATTATTATAATTTCACTCTCATACCCTGCTTTTTCTGCTTAGGACAGGGATGTTTTTGCTAAGGAAAAAACATTGTTTTTTAAAAAGCCTAGAAATAAATACTTGGTTGCACAAATTGAGTTGATACATATGTGGTTATGTAACCAAAAAGTAGTATAAAGAACTAAACCATCTTTAAATGACATTCAGAAGATATATTTGTCATTTGTTTTACAAAAATATTCTAGGATTATACTTTACTAGTTTCAGTCAGCATAGTTATACTCAAGAACAACAGTTTAACTGTATAAAAAGGTAACATCCTGTCCCAAAAGAATTTAATGAGATTTATGATAAATTTCAGTATACCTTATTTAGGTACAATCCTATATCTCCATTCTATAAAAACCCAACAAAAACTCTAAATTCATATAAAGTATATCTACTATTATCAATAACAGATCCTTTTTCACTGTATGCCTTTCCTCTGGAATATGTGTGCAGATTATTTTATTAGTTACTTGGGACATGAGTTGTCTCTTTCAGTATCTGCTGATCACTAAGCGTGTTTTTCATGCTATGTAGTTTAAAAATATCACAGGAACACCAAAATATTATCATTGTTTAGCTTGTTAGAAGTATATTTTGAAATAGCACAAGTTATAAAGTTATAAAGCACAAGTTATAAAACCAACCAACCAGGCCAACCCACCAGAACTACCACCACATCACTTTTTAGAAGAGTTTGACCTTGAGCTGTTAGAATTTTGACAAAGAAAAAAAGTTACCTACTGCTACCCTAATTTCAAAATGTGAGTGATATACTTTACTACTAAAGAATAGAATTTGGTTAATCTAGAGACCATGTTAAAAATCGTGGAGTGCTGAGAATGGTTGGATGATTACAGTACTGGCAAATATTGAAGAAAATCTTCCTTTCTCCGTTATTCTTTATTGTTTGAGTTAGTTTTCTTTAACTTTCCTCATTTTAGTCTCCTGTTAGAACTCATTTAAGACGGGAATGTTTTGGTGCCTTCTGGAAGAAATTGAGGGGATGGAAAAGAATAAACCAGCCCTCGGGGAAGGAGAATGGAGAAAGTGAGCCTCATTCAGCTGCTTTAATGTCTGCGTTAACAGACAATAAAGAGACGTTTTCAAAAAACCGCAGTGATTCTAGATCTTCGTGGATAGCATTACAATAAAGTTAATGGTTCTTTCACCTGAATACAAGAGCTAATCTCTCTCCTTAAAATGAGAACCCACCCCTGCTTTTTGTTTCCACAAACACCGTAGTATGAGTGTGTAAAACGTATCTTTCCAGAATAATTGCCATGCCGTACAGCAGTACATAGGTATATTTCTGTGTGTCAATTTTAATCGTTTATTCCCTTTTTATTTTTTATATGATCTTGTTTATAGATATCCAGTTTTTTTAATATCTTAAGTCCCCCATCTGATTATATTTCTAAGGTACTGTATACATTTTGGTTTCATTTTTAAAAAAGCCAGTGCAACTTAATCAGAGACATTCCTCCTGAATCCTTAGGGAACAAAGAGAGGCACATGCAGATGATACTACACCAGACAGTGTCTGTAGCAAGAACTTAAAACAACACTTTAAGACCTCCACCCTGGGCTGCACTAGGGAAGATGACCTACCATCTTCAGACATATTACTTTCACTGAACGCTGTTTGGACAATTCTGAAAGTGAATGTTGGTGATCTGACTTCAGAAATAAACGGCTGATTCATTTGTTGCCCTGAATTCTTGAATGAGGAAATCCATTAGATAAAGTTTCAGAAAACGAGCCTACAGCAACGAAAGAGTGTGTTCCTGGATTCAGAGCTAGAGGACATCCAGTTATCTTCCTTCCCCAGCAGAAGGAGGTAACAGCTCATTCCCCTCCTTGCTGACATGAAGAACTAACAGTCCAATTTTCCAGCAACATTTTGAGCAACAGCAAAAAATGAGAAACTTTTCCTCTTCAGCCAAGGTCATACAAAACATTTAGTTCCCCATCTTTCCCCCTTCTCAGCAGGCAAGAATAAACAAACCAGGATCACACCTTGCTGAGGCCAAATAGACAACGTGGTTTCTCGGCAGGGGGAAGCAAGTGCAGTGATTCCCTCGGGCCACCGGAAAATGAACAATCACAATTTTTTCCCACCACAGAAAGCAAAGGAGAAGCAAGCCAACCCAAAACCTTACCACAGCCTTGATGTCTTAACTTCAGCACAGACAAACCATAAATTTCACACTCCACAGAAAAAAAGTTGAATGACTTTCTCCAGGCTGACACAGCAGCAGTATTTTTTTTTTTCTCCCCCCTAGAAGAATGAAGTTTAATCCACCTCATAGCAAGGAGCTATGGGACCAAATGTCCATTGAGAGAATTCAGAATAAAATACTAAAGATCTCAGTATTCTTTGAGAAATAGTTGACTGCAACAACATGAAACAGCTATCATCAATGAAACCTCATGTGTATCTTCCCTCCCCCCAAATTGTGACAGTCTAATAAAGTATTTAATTTACNCATAACCATAAAACTATCTACATCAAGCTGCTGATCAGGATAAATCAGTAGAGTCTGAAAATAAATGAATTTAATGTATATCTACTTCTCTGCCACAAAACCAAAGAGTTACCCTTTGAGAAGTTATCTGTCCTCACTTTTGCTGTTGTAAAAGGATTTTTTTTTATATACAGCCAGGATTCTCCTAGAGGTAGAAACTCACAAATCCTTTGAATAAGTGTGAAGCATCCAGTTGCTTCTTCTCATGTTGTGATATACAATAGTTTACAAGGATAGTACAATACCTTTAGCTCTTTCTAACAATGATTTATATCAGCATATAATTTAATTAGCACAAACTGGCAGAGTAGAAAAATGGTTTCCAGAAAAACTAAGTGCAGATTTGGTGCTACAATACACAAAAGCAGAATGTCATTAAACTAATTAAAATTCACTTAAATCATTAACTACTGAATATCAAAATTAAAATAAATGATTTCTAACATAAACTGTTCAAACTACTGTGGATGTGGCCTTTATGGAGTCCAAGAAAGCTGGCATCAGGAGTTTGTACCAATAAAAGAAACAGGATGGTACTGAATTATTTAGCCAGATGAATGCATTAGGAATAGAATGTGAAATTGTTTGGGTTTTAAGAGTTTACAGTGATCACAGCCGCTACAACTCTGCATTGTGAACAGTTCTGACCAGAGAATGACAAAAAGATAGGGAACAAACATAATATACCTGAATCACAGAAGGCCAAGAAGAATCATCTGCGTGTTTCAGCAGACCATCCCAAAGTTAATCTAAGTTTGTACTTAATTACAATGCTGAAAACCAACCAAACCAAACCAAACAAAACCAAACCTCTATTACTCTAAGTATACCTCAAAAGATGTAGATAGAGACAGTTTTTAATAACCAGAGGGGAAAAATATCTTGTGACAACTAAATACTTAATGGGAATCTGTAACACATCGGTTGCCTGAAGAAGCAGTTCTAGCAAAAATCTCAGTTTATGAAAAGGCTGTAATATTGCCAATATTATCAAGAATTAAACTACCCTGTTGACCTCAATTCTGACTGTGAACAAAAGGAGACTTGAGAAGTGCATTCAGTTATTTAAATGCCAATTTATTAATGACTTAAAACACACATACACACAAAAAAAACCCCACCACACAACCAACCAACCAATCTCCCCACAAACAAAACCCAGGACACAACCACAACCAAAGTTGTCCTCTAGGCTCTCAGCTTAATCTTACTATAAAAACAACAGAGGTAACTACCAGGCTAAACTACCTTTATTTCTCCATTAGGGATGGATACTTTTATTCGTCCATAAGACGAAAATTCGCTGTGTGTATATAACTTTCAGTAAACAAGCACAGTCACAAGCATAATCTGTTGTGGGTCAAAAATCAGAATAGTGAATGTAAGTATTTTATTTTTATTACGACACATTTAATTTTGAATTTTTATGCAACAGAACATTAAAAAGTAAAACATGAATATTGTTCTGCAAACTTAGACATGTGACATTTGGTAAAAGGGCCTTGCGATTCTCTCAGAACTGTCTACACAAAATGGTGTCAACATGTTTTTATATTTTAATGAAATTCTATTATCCAAAGACGAAATTATTTTCACAAGCAGCTGTGCTACTCAGCTTGCTAAATAATTGAGTTTAGCTTTGCCACTTCTCCTCAGCCTCTAGCACATCTGCTCTACTGACAGAAAGGAGATCCAAGGACAGAGATGACATGAAGAAGCTTAACAACGAAGCACAAAATGCAAGAATGAAATTAAAGAAAAATAGTACATGTATTGTCAACATCTAGCAAAGAGTTGTGACAAAAAGCATTTGAAAATCTTTGTTGGTTAGAAGACACTGCCCACAAGCAGTGATTCTGAATGTTTAGCACCGTACTTTGAACCTAATTGTTCTCCTTGCCTTCATAAGTAACCTCATATAGTAACTGTCAGTTATCCATCTTACTTAAAATACATAAATTTAGAGCATTTCAAAACAATTTAAAAACGTTTCAGAAATTGTTTTGAAAACACAATAACACAATTGTAGCCAATTTTCAGTTTTGCTGACATATCTGCCCACTTAAAATATGTTAAAGCACCTGGAAGCAAAAATTTAAATAGCTCATCTCTAGCGTCTTCATCAGAAGTGTGTATATTCCAAGAGCACCTACTTCCTATGACAACATATTTTCTACTAATTATGACACTGTCAATCATGCTTCTTTTATTCTGAACTTAACAGTGCATTAAACACGCTCAGAGAGCAAAATGTTTGCTTTACAAATGTATTAAGCAAATAATGCTAGTTCATTAACCTGCAAGTTAGTTACCGTGGACTTGATAGCTGCAGTTTAAGGAGACACGTAGCATTTTCTTATGATTTTCAGACAGATCTATCTGTTGTCAAGAAGATCTTTAAATGAACTTCATTTGGATATTACATCAGATATTATTTTTATATAATGGCAGGACTTAGGGAAGCGTAAAATTGCATTCTTGGCCAAAATACAATGCCTAAATGCCAAATAGAAACCTGAAAGGGACATGAGTATTTAAATAAGATGCATAACATTTTCCCTTCCTATAAGATTGCAACTTTATAACTTTTTTTATGCTCAGCTCATATGTACTTTCAGTTTCAGAACTATCTAATTTTACAACTAGCAGAGGCATACTACAGATGTGTTTGCATAATAGAAATCTGCCTGCTGTTGGTATATGTTCATACACACAGTTGTAAGGAATATCATTTGAGACTTAATTATTTGTAGGATTTTCAAACAGATCACATCAAAACATCTAAAATAAATATTTTTTTTTTTAAAGACTATTTTGAATGGAGACAATGTTAAAGGAACGGGTCCATTAAATAAAGTTACAGCTTTGGTGACGGACCTACACACCTTTAGAACAGGTATCCATCTAGTAACCCAATGTACAGAGTGTTAAAGCTTTCTTCCCCAAAAGTTTGACTTCATGATTTTTGTGCAACTTTTTGGCCAAACAACTTAAGTATCCATTTCAGTGCTCTTTAGATAAGTGAAGCTGCCTGCCTAGTTGAAGTTCACTGCAGAAATTTTGACCCTAGTTTCAATACATTCTGGAATTCATGCTTGTGTTTTCTGCAGTCCAGCTAAAACAAGCATTTTAAAATAATTGAAAAACACAATTTACAAATTAAATATCTACAGTAAAAATTACTGATTCAACCTAGGCATCATCATCTGTCTTTCTCTTTGCCTCAGACACATACACAAACATCCTACACGGCAGTCTCAAAAAAAGCTTAGCTTGTTTCCAGTTATACTACCAGTTACAGTCAGGTTTCTAGTCTTTACTTCTCCCATAGACAAGAGAATGTTTCCAAGCAATGGAAATTTTAAAGAACATCTCCTATTTTTCTGCAGAGAAAAAGGGAAGGGGAGGGGAGGGGAGGGGAAGGGAGGGGAGGGGAAGGGAACAAAGACAAACAAACCCCAACACCACCAACTTCATGATTTTCTTTCTAAGTGCACAATACAATCTTTTTGGTGTTCGTTCAGATCCATATAGGCATCACATATATGTCTGAACAATGAAATTGTTTCTAGCGTATCATGGACCTTCTGCTGTGATTATCATTGTGTGCCTATGACGGTTATTTTTTTGCATCTGAATGTAATTATCTAACACCGTCTATCATGCAGGAAATTGAAAGTGGATAATAAATCTTACAAGTATTAACCCTACAACAATTCCTCTAACATTATCATCACAGCTCTGCAAGAGCTACTCCTTCATTATTGAAGAAAAAAAAAAAAAAAATCCTAAAAAAGAGTTTGGAGTGCCTCTTTTCTACACTATAATTTAACAACCTAAAATTCTGTCATTTTGTGCTAACCTTTACGAGAAGTCAAGCAGCTTTCATTCACCATTTTGTGTAACTAAAACCTACAGGTTCATATTATGCAGGACCTAAAAATGCTAATATTGCACAACAGTCACAAATGTAACATATTTTCTTTACAGCACTACAGCACTGGCTTGGAAGTAAGTTTTAAGTAGATTTCAATGAAAAATAATATGCATCTCAAAATATTTTTCTGAAAAATGCATGAAGAACTGTGATAATTCCTCAACACGTTAAAAATTAGAATGAAATTTGCTTTTTAAAAATAATGTTTACACCAAATGTGAACTGATTGTAAGAAGTTCTATTACCTGAGGTATGTAGGCAGTTACACCATAGCAACAGTTTCTGAATTAAACTTTACATATCTAAGTCTGAAATCGTAGCCCACAGCTCTATAGTAAATGGAGGAAAACAGCACCAACAGGCAACTCATCTAACCTATCTTGGGTATTTATCTTGAAATGAACTTGAGTGAACCTCTATCTCTGGCTCAGGGTAGGTCCATCCCAGCTGTAAAAAACATGTTGAAAAACTGAAAAAGGAACATGTTATAAAAAGCCTAAAAAATTCTTGATTTTTTCTAGCCTCACAGATAATATAGGGACCTTCTTGAAAGTTTCTTTATGTTGTGAAAAAAAAAAGGAGAACCTAATAAGTTTTTCTCTATGCGAGGAAATTGTGCCACTGTAGAAAAAAAAGAAAAAAAAAAAAAGGCTTTAGAAAATTATTTAGTTAAATCAGTGTAAATCAATGCAAGCTCCTCTGTGTGTAATGATGGCTTATATTTACTTTATCTAAATTGTTATAAGACACACTTCCCCGAACTAAGATTGTCTACACAAGAGGGCTGATCCAATTTATCTAAGTTCATTCAATTTTCTTGTGTACACAGGTTTAATGGACTCCATCGTCACTGGTAATGTAATAAGACAACAGCACCACTAAAGAAAAAGCATGTGCTCCACAAACCAGCAATTAAAGGGCATAATATTGTTCTCCTTGATAGCTATAAACAGGTTTTCATATCCAGACAACTACAGCCTTGTTTTAAATTTAAGGTTGTGTTAAAAGGCTCCTAAATACAAGAGGGATTGCTGGTACCTGGATATCCTGGGGATGTGAATGCCCCAGCACTGAGCAGGAAACCTGAGTGGTGGCAATTGTCAGGGGAGAGATTACACGGGAACAGCAAGACTCCTACTGCCTTGGCAGGGCTTAACTTCTTTCTGCTGTGTGTACTTAGGAGTACAAAACACAGAAAATAAAGGTTCAGGAGGAAGAAAACCTTAACAGAGCTTCTTTTAGGCACAGTAGTCACCAGGATGTTGAGACTATAGTAAAGGCAAGACTGTTAATGTTGTATTTACAGACAGAACCATATCATAATAAACCATAATCACTGAATAAATGGCATTTGTTAGCAACAGCACGATAATCTGTGGGTAACCGTAACAGTTATAAGAGAGAAATAAGTCATATGTAGTTCAATTTTACTTGGTATGGTCTTAGTTTCATTAAATCAAGGATATGTTAATATCTGAAAACCTATATGATCAATTAATTCTAGAGAAATAGGCTAATCTTACTTTCAATCCCTTTTGTGCTTCCCTTGTATTCAACTATTGTCTAAAATAGTGTAAACAAATTATGTGCTAAGACTTTTTTCAATTCACCTGTTTTTCCTTTTTTTTTTTTTTTTTCTGTGATATTTTTTACAGGTACATCAATACAGTAGTAGTTTTCAGCTTGTAACGTTTCCTAAATCACATTATTCTCCAGATGATTACTGGATATGAGACGAAATCCAATAGAAGAATGTCACTTAATCTCTAAGAGTGTTTACTTTCAAACTAGTTATTTAACAAGTTATTCTACTTTTAGTAGAGGTTTTTTCTTGTTTTGTCAATATCCTGCAGAATTAGAAGTGGAACCAGGTTATGTTTACACAAAAGGATGTCAGCCTAACAACACAGCACTGGCCACATGGAATAGCCACTCTAATCCCAGTTTGCTTTGACTCAATCCATGCTCCAATCTGAATGCTGTTAGTGAGCTGTAGGAAGTGGCAGATGCTGGGAAAGCAAGTGGAAGGCAGATCAAACAGAAACATTAAAACCCAAAGCATGTTGGGAAAAGACCTGATGTTTCTTCTGAATGTCATTGATTCTTTTCCAAAAGAAAACAAAAAGCAAGAATTTCTTCCCAGCAGGGTGTTAGCTAATTGGCATTTGTTGGTATGGTCTATAATGTCTGCAGAAATCAAAGCAAAGAGTAAACAGAACTTGAAAAGACAGGACATTTGTATTTTAGCTATTAATAAAAACATTCAAGATGGAATCTGAAGCGTTCTTTCAGTTAGATTGTACTTACATATTTGTGTGTTACCTCTGAGGAATAGAACAAAAGTCACTTGAATTTACCCCCATTGGAGACATGGTGTTCAATCATTTATGTTGGTAGTCACATTGTTACCATGCACTGATGTATACACAAATGCAGCAGCAGGACAGATCCTGGTAGGTGTTTATTGAAAAACCTGAAATGCACTTTCTTGCAGACTTCCAAGACAGCTTTTTTTGAAACAACATTGTTTTTTTTTGAAGTGACATGCTTTCTGGCATCTATTGCACAATTTTCCTCTTTGTTGAAGCATGGGTATTTTACCTTTTTTAAAATAAAATCTTTCAACAACTGCAGTGAAGCATATCCTTCATACTATAAGGTTTCTGAAGTTTTGTTGCTAATATTTATTTCAGAAAGATGCAGCTCTCAGCTATCAAAGTGGGATGTAAAATAAAAAATATTTCAGAAATAGATTATTCTGATGTTTGAGAACCTTGCCTGAGTTTACATTTTTTCCTACACACAGCACTGCTAGCACACTTCCCCTTGTACATGGGTCCTTCACTGCACAATCAATTCACTGACTCTGCACTCTAAAAGATAAAAAGAAATAAAGGCCATGGAAGGACAGTATCATGTTACACCTTTTGTTGGTAACGTACCATTCAGTTGCCCACTGCCAACTCTAGAACAAGGTTCAGGCAGCAGAGAAGGAGGGTTGGCAGAGCACCTCTGCAGCCCTCCCGTTCTTTCATGTTCCCAGACAGCTACATTGCTAGAGGGCAGCCTGAAATTGGGCTGCTGGGAGCAGAAATTCAAGTACATTCAAGTTAGGTACAGTGTTGGTTCAATTCAGACACAGTCTCTTACCACTGGAAGCAGTTCCTATACTCACACCTCATTTTTGCATAAATTACTCCTTTGTACTCAACTAGTACCTCATCAGTAGAAGTGCAAAGGCCTCTTATTTAAAGAGAGTGATACAGAAGTATACACTTCAGGCAGATTCTCCAGACTGTTCGCTCTATGTTACATTAGCTGTGTAAATTGAGCTTGACCAGTATGTAACGATATCTTTATTATTAGATTTTATCACTGAGAACTATGTTAGATTAGATGAACAGCAATCGCGAGTAAAGAAGTCATCCCTTAAAACCTGAAAGTTAGTTGCAAGCACTAAGAATCAGAAAAATAATTACCTTGGAACTTACTTTTCCTCACCCGCAGTATACTACTGTGCAAGAGTAAAAATAAAGCTCACTATTTCACCAGTAAAGATTATCCCCCTGAAAGATAAGCTCAAAGGACTAGGTTACTAATCCTGCCTCTGACATTTTAACAGTTCTGTTGTATCAAACAAACATGGTTTCTGTTTCTTTGTAAAGCAGAAATGCTAATACTTGTCTACTTTCCCCAGTGGCATTGTGAGGATAAATGTATTGTCGTAAAGGTCTTTGAAAATGAAAAGATGTAAGCATTTTTATTGATGTTTTACTTCCCAACCCACTGGAGTATATTAAAAATAATTTCACAATTGTCAAGTGCAACCTCTATCTAGACATATTTCTCAATTTACCAGTCCTCCTTCCTACAAATTGCAAATACGAGAGAACAGCTCAGCAAGTATATTCTCTAGTCAACAACGCTTGTGTGCAAAGGATAAGATCAGTTGCTGAATATGATCAAAATAATTTCAGCTCAGTACAGTTGATGCAGCTTGCCTTGCTGTTATGCAGCTGCAAAAACACCCTTATGATTCGGGGATTTGATCATCAATCAAATTGATCATAGCTACTATAATAACCAGATTGAAAAAGTAGTATTAATAAATAATAGCTTGAACAAAGAAATAATAATCTTTCTACTGAGCCTTTTTCTTTTCCTTCTTCTATAGAGAAGGATACCAATTCAGCGTCATAAAGAAAAATTAGCTTGGTTAAACACTTACTATAAAAATAATTACTTTTACTTAATTACTGAGCTGCTTGAAAGAATTATTTCTGATTAATCTGATGTTGGGAACTATGCAGGCCAGTTTTAGGAGCAATGAGGACACACCTATACTGGAGACTATAAAGAGCTCAGTAGCTCTGTAACAGTAAGAAACATCAAATGCACACCTAGAGAAGAGGAAGAAAGAAGGGATGAGGGAAGCATGTCCCTAACCGTAGTCTAATGCCAGCTCTCCATTTTCTTACCTTTTGGAGAGCAGACATTTGATATACTCCATAAAGATTCACTCTGAACAAGTCCCAGTTTGATTTTGCACATGCTGGAAAATACCTTTTTGGTATTCTGTGAAATGACTGTATGAGTTTTTTCTCTTGCGGTATCCAGTGAACACACTGGATTACTCCCAAATACGGGGTTTGTTTTCCTTACAAAAAGTGTCCTCATTTTCCTCTATACACATTTCTTTAGTATATAATAAACAAACAAAGGAACACGACAGATATTAATGCCTGCAGTGCAAGGCATGAAATACAAAAATAGTTGCTTGGCAACCAGAATGAAAAATGAGAATTTATGTACCATTTGTGACTGCTGTGAAAAGGATGGGTGGGCGAGAGGACAGATGAGAGGTTTTTGTTTTAATTAAATTTGACTCTGTAGTTTTTCCTAATTTCTGCAGTTTTCTCACAATCATGCATGTGTCAGAATGTAATGAAGGTGTATTTTAAATTGCCTTCCTTCTATGTCCTTAATGTACTGTTTTTAATCAGTAAGTCAAGTTTTATTTTTAAAAACTCTGCTTTTTTTGTAACACTTGAAAACACCTAAAGAAGCGTAAATTAATACTGATTTCCATTTTTACTTTCCTTCTTAAGGATTAATGAATTGGACTACTTTCCTAAGGCACAATGGATCCATCTATAAAAATTCTGGCAGTTTTGAACAATTCATCAGCCTGTTTTAACTGCAAATACATTCATCAAGAAACACAGAGTTTTCAGTAATAATATATGTGCAATTGTTCATACACCCAAATGATACCAGACTCCAGCCATTTGGAACAGCAGAAAATCTATATACAGGCCTTCTTTTCGCAATATTCGAGGGTTTTCAGAAACTTTGTTTATACATACCAATACTGAAGAGATGTATCACTTCTGGCCCAGCAAACCCTTGTACTATAAATTCTTGGAGGCAAGAAAGATAATTTTGAGGAATTATCTTTTTATGTCTACTTTGTTCTTGTACTTCTCCTTAAGCTTTTATTGTCAGCCACTGTTGGATGTTAGACTGGACTGACCTGTGGTCTGATCCACGTGGTCATTCTAATCTTCAAATTAGAAACAAATTTAAGAGACATTAGACTGAGCTGCATTCAACGTGAACATGCTCTTCACCGCATACAAGATTACATGAGCATGTGACAGGAACACCTAACCTACCTGTTGTATTATATACAGTCTTGTTTCTCCGAATCTCTTATTCCAACAAAACTTTCAACTATGTCATGTTCTACAGAACACCACGCATTAGTACTAACAAGTAGGTGTCTGTTGGTGTGATCAGGAGTAACTGAATTGATTCATTTCCTTTTGGTGCACTAACACATCACTATAACCACTATGCTATCTTTTGCATTGCCAATAGATGTAGTCAGTCACAACATTATTTTATCCTTGCAAGTAACAGCAGCAAGTGGGAAACCAGAGTAAAGTTATCTCTAGCTGATGCAGTTAACTAGCACTATTTCAGGAATCTTCGGTGCCAGTTTAGGGAAGAACAAAATTGTTGAAGCAGTTACCATAGCATATCTAAAAATTCTCTCTTTTGTGGATGATACTATGATAGCCCTCCAACTGATATAGCATTAGCAAACTTGGACCGCCAATGAAAAGGATAAATATCAGCAGAGGAAATACTTTTAAATCCTAGTGAGGACTAACAAAAAACCCCAATCAAACAAAACTCAAAGCAAACAGAAAATCCAGCCACAACCAAACCACAACGCACTATTTGTGGGTTGGGTAGTTTTGGATTTGCAGACTACAATGATTTCAAACTGCTGATAGAGAAAAGAAAGATCAAAGAAAGTATTCTTGCTCTTTACAATCAATATTACTCTAATGCAACCTTCAGTAAGCTACAGTCTCCTTGTGAAGACCAAGACATCTAACTTAAAAATTTAATCAATGTGTGGGATCAAGGAAGGGGAATTAACACTGGTATATTATTCCATTTTCTTCCTCCTGCCCATGCAGAGTTCTGAAGAGTTATTTCTCTCATCACTTACGAAAGTAATACTCTACAGCTGGTTATTCATGTAACTTTCATTGTTCTGCATTTTGATCTACTAATAAATGTTATTCCAGTTTAACGTATGGGATCTATTTCTGCCTAACACAATCAGTAGTACTCTTAATATGTTTGCTACCATACTTTGTTCCTTCATGCTATCTTAAATACAACAGGAAAAGATTCAAATTAATTTCAGACCCTGGTTTCTCAAACAATTGACACAAGGACAGAAAATTTCAACCTTTCTTAAATGAATAATGGATGATAACTACTGAGATCGTCTCAATGACTACAAATTCCCAGGAAAAAACCTTTTTTTGTGTATCACAAAACTTCTTTATAGTTTGAGGAGGGGTAACATTTGCAGAACAAACAAGTAAGGGACTGACAGATTTCCACTCCATTTATTTTTCAGTCTATGCAAACATGAGGTAATCATGGACAATTTTAATCGTAAACCACTCTTGACTACACAGGAGAGCACGTCTTTCAGTTTCATTCAGTTGCTTCTATGGTGCTGACGTGTAGTGTTCTTAGAGCTACCTCAGGTGATACATAGAGATTAGTGAGATTGATATTTAAACAGGGGTAGGCATACACCTTGAAAGTCACTTCTCAAAGAGAACAATGACAAAAAAGTAACAGTATGTTTTAAACTAAATAGAAAGCTTTCTTTAGCTGTCCTCAAATTGTCTAACTAAGCATGTCAACACTTTCACTACCACAAATACATGCTAATCAAGCTGTTGGGCTTATCCTTGCAAAAGAGATCCAAGTTTAAGTTTAGTCTGGTTTTAAATTCTTAGGAACCATTCTGTAGAATGACAGGCTGAATATAAAAAAAAAATAAATCTGATGGCTTAGTATTAATTATCTACACCACCTACACCAAAATAAAACCTTACTAGGAATTTTTTTTTCATTTAAACTTTACTAGGCAAAATAGTAATCTTATTTACATTTATTTCACGCTATAAAAGTGCTAAATGCAAGAGCTTAGGTGGCTAGAGGCTTATTTGATTTTTATGAGCTATTACGATCAGACTTAGCAACATAAGACAGCAAAGGAACAGTAAGACATTAAAGATGTGATAGCAACAGGTAGCACCATTAGTGTTATTCAGAATGAAATCTTCCATTCTAGAAATGGGAACATCTGGTAGGTGTTCCACAGATGCTGAACAACACAGGTGTGATGGAACAGACTCTAGACACTCCTCACTTCACTCAAATTTTCCAAACAAACTTACTTGTAAATGTAAGATGCTATTGAGACACCAGGAATCTTTAACAAATTAGCCAAAAATCAGAATCATAGAAGATAAACTTCCAGCACTCTCCACAAGATGATAGGCTTAATCATGAACACCATTCAACTTCTAACACTCAAAGCATTTGTCCTGATAAAAATTTAAACCAAGCCAAGTATTGTATTTTTAAGTAAATAAAATATGAATAGAGAACGAACAAACCCCTTCTGTCTCTGAATTTGCTATAGTAGCAGCAACATCAAATTTGCCTACTAGGTACTATACAAATATGAATCTATCATTTTGTATAAACAGCTTCCTAATAATATCAGTGATCAAATTACAAGAAAGCTATCAGGGAAACCACTTAATTGAAGCAACCACCACACAATGCTTGTGTCTACATCAGGTCTGCAGATACTCAGAGCAGGTAACCTTGCCTCCCCAAACCCAAATACTGGAGTTCAAAGGCCAGAAAAGAGATGGCGAAACAGGATGGGCCTAGCCCAGTCCCATGGCAAGCATACCAGGGATATGGTATGGATTTCCCTGCTTAAAGGAATCACACGCAGTGTTTCCAAGAATGGAAACTATCTCGTCCAAATTCGGACCTAGTAGACTATTTTTTTCTTCAACTCTTTCTATACTTAATGTATTTTTAAAAATATACACCAAAATATGCATGAAAGGTTATGCAGAACGGAATAACAAGAGAATCTGTACAGCTACAAGCAAGCAAGAAAAATAGTGGTCCAAGAAAACAAGCAAGCAATAAAGTTTCCTTCTTCAGTTCTCGTGGGATTGTTATGAACAGGTAATTAGGACGACCTTGTTCTAACGGCTTATACTATGTCAAGATAATATATCATTATACACAACTTCTTCTGTAGGCCAAGTTTAAAACTTGCTCAGTTTAAAACTATGTTTATTTAATACATAGCTAAGTCATTTTAAACTATACCCATGTTAATCTAGACAAACCAACCAAACAAACCAAATTCCCAAAATTATCTAAAGAAAGGGCAGAAATTGAGCTGCCATTATCGTAAATGCATATTTTTATCTATAGAAAATATTTGAAGCTCATTTGGCAAAAGTTATTCTGTTATCAGAAAGTAACAGCATAACAACATATTCAGTTAGATGACTTCATCCTCCTATCCCCAAATACATTAACACCTTAAAAAAAAAAAAAAAAAGCCTAAAGGAAGCTGCTGAAAATTGGGGTTTTAAGCTTAAGCTGGTAGTCATGGTAATATTAGATTTACATTTTTCTAAATCTTTCCTCTAGGAAATAGCTTAAAAAGAAGTAAATACCAGTACTACCTATAAGAAAGAATCACTTTTGGGTCGTGGAAAAGTGGTTAAGAAACTTCAGTAGGTCTCTTTCCAGTGACTATGGATGAGACCCATAATTAATGTACAATTCTTTGAACGCAAGAGCTAACTTTTAAATTGCACTTGAAAATTGCACAGGTTGCATTTCTAGTGTGAATGCATAATGATGGTAAAAAAATAAATAGCCTATATTTATGCTAGAAATTAATAAAGCACAGAGAACATCAGCCAAATAAAGTATAGCATGACTTTAAGACTTTTCAAAGACTTCATTATTAAAAGCACAAATAATGTATTCCCTACAATATATAAGTTCATATGATGTGTCCCTATGTACAGTTTAGTCTGATGACAATCACTCCTGACCTTTTTAGTCCTACTATTTTTGGAAAAGCTGTTTAACTGCTTCTAATTAGAAAATAACTCTTTTTGGGAACAAGTTTATAAACTGTCCTTAATCAGGTAATACAGGATAAAAAAAAGCTTGAAGGAGTCAGAAGAACATTTCTGCAGTTTTTCTGGAGGCTGAAATTTCATGAAGTGTATAATCTATTGGCCAATTTCCTGTATATTTCACGGGAAGGATACCTCCATGAGAATCTAATGGGAAAAGAGCTTCGGTCTAACCACAGCTTTGATTGTACGAACTGGTGTTGCACTCCAATTAAACATTTCAATCAGTGAGATTAAGTGTGGCACTGGAGTTTTTCACCACTGAATTTTATGCTGCTTTTAGCTAATATAGTTTTGCTTCCAAAAAACACCCAGGAGATTTTATCACAGATTAGCTAAATCTGTGGAACTTCAATGTAGAAATTACAAGCACATATATGGCTTCCTTTAATTCAATAAGTAAAAGCTCAATCTGTTCTTCAAAACACTGAAATCCTACCAAGCATCTGATGAGGAATAAATGCATCTCCCCTCTTCTTCCTGCTCTGTAGCAGGCAAGCACGCCTGAGTCCCCAGCAGAGAGGATGGCGAGCCCAAACCAGCATCTGGGACCAGGACTGGGGGTTTGTTTGACAGAACCCCCCTGTTCTTAACACAGCACCTGAGTAACTCGGAGTCAGGCTGCACTGACCGGCACAGCAGAACTACCCTGAGTTTATGCCAGGAAGCAGCAGATGGAAAGAGGAGCAAGAGCCCAAACACCACCTGTGAATAGCTTTGTGGTACTGCTGGGCAGCACCAAGGGGCACAGGGTACATGGTGCTCCCCACCTTAACCACGGTGAAGTTCCGTGTGCCCACACCACTTTCCCAGCAAAAGAAATGTTACTGAACAGCTTTTGCAAGAACAAAACAGCTAGCTATTTTTTTCTTGCTACCTTTATGTGCTACTGGTTCGCTGAAGGGAGACTTGTAAAAACCCAGCCCATTTCTAACAGACAAAATGAAACCATTTGAAGGAGCGTATTTTGATTTGGCTCTCTGCCCCCATTCCCTGTCTCTTAAGTACTGTAGTGTTTGTTAAGTGGTAGAAAGCTGAACGCTGAATCACGAGAATTTTTACCTTGTCCTGATGTACAGAATAAAAGGAATAAATGTTTCGCCATCTGTGCAGCAAAGCATAGCTATTTAAATGTTTTCATTAGCTGTGATTTAAATATATTCAGCAGAAATGAGTATTCTATTTTAGTAATATATTACTTGCAAAAAAAACCCACTTTCATCCTATTAGTTTGTAAGCAAATGGCTGATGCAATTCCTAGGCAATTGTATTTCCTCAATGATTACATCCACCCAAGTACTAGAAAATTCAAAAAAACTGAAAGAGATAAGCATCTGTACCTATGCTCCCACTAAAACTTGTTTGCTTTGTTTGAAATAAGCTTATAGAAGTAAACACAAACCTCCACAGATTCATTAATAACTTCCATTTTTAAATCTCATTTTAATTTAAGCAGCTTAAATATTTTAAAAGCACCCTCTGGCTCTGTATATAAATAAAAGAATGCAGCAGTATCCTTTAAAAGATAAGATGGGAGGCAGTACAATCAACTACATTATTACTTGCTTGCGGCAGATTGCATTCTAAAGGAAAAAAGGTAATTTCATATATGGGAAACGAAAAGGCAAGTTTAACATGCTTCTATTCTTTGTAGGAAAGACATCAGTGATAAAAATGACAAGTTAATAGGTTTCCTAGTACATCTATTCACGTGCTTATTTTGCAAGCCGTAGAACCAACTGCCAGCTTTTTGATACATCTCAGTAGACAGTGACTTTTGCTAATGGTGGATTCCAGATGCTCAAGAAAAGAAACGAGATGCCCAGTGACCCTTCAAATACATACACCTTAAAATTCATACATTATTTGACTGATTATTGCACAGTAATTACAGAATAACCAGGTAATAGTTTAAACAGTTTTAGAAAGAAGAATCACACTTTTAAATTTTCTGGAAGTGAGGCCTACTAAGGTAACAAAATACAGATTTAAATATTACATATAGGTTCAAAATTCACACTAAAACCTGTTTTCTTATACATACTTTTAATATACCCACACATGAACGTAATGCACATGTATTTATCAATGTGAATGCATACATACACAGCCTATGTAAATATGCTTTATTGCTGAGTGATATTGAAATATTTTGACTGATTTCAGCATTTATTTAAATAAGCAATTATACTGAAATGAAAATGTTTTATAAGATATAATGTTATTGGAGAGAACACTAATAGCTGTAGCAACTATAACTTCAGTGTTCTGTAAATGTTAAATCTTCCTATTGTGGAAAGTGTAGACTAGACAATTGGTTAAAAAAATTATACAAATAAGTTAAAACCTCATCTTTTTAAATGCCATTGCAAAATTAAACTTCTGCTGAATATATTACAGATTGTTGTTTTGAGACGCTAGAGGATGGAAATAGGCACTCTGATTTTTAGAGTTGGGATTGTAGCCAAATAAGTCATTCATACTTGCACTTCCTAAACTAGAAGTGGAATGACAGTATAACCACTTCTCAGCCTCAGGTGTCATCTGTGGGTTTCTAATATTCCTTTATCATAGTGATAGTACCAGGATAACAAATAAATCATTGATGAGTGAGCAGCAGGAAGCCTAAACTACTAAACCAGAAACAGATAAACAACAGTTCTTTTTACCACTGATTTACAGAGAACAAAGTCTCTATGGATATTCAGGGTCATAAAAAACCATTTATAAATCAATCATTGTGATATGATCCAGAAAACAAAGTATGTTGAAGAGGTAATGCTAAATCTGTCACTACTTGTAGAAAACTGATTATCCTTACACATATGCAAAATAAAACAAGCTGCCTAAAGTCCACTGGAGCAGTCTTGACTTCTATCAGATGGTCAGTGCCTTATTTAAGTATAATGTTTATTTCATTCTATTAACACAAAATACTTGGAGCCTTTTTAGGCTTCAACATAAAAATACTACATAATCAACACTACAGTAGATTTTCTGGACATTTTAATTATTCTCTTAGAATGATCTGGATGGGGAATAAGAATGCACAAAAACTTGGTTTATCATTAATATAAAAGTTGCAAGATTAAATCCTATAATATCACTTGAGCTACTACTGACGTATGCCCACACACCTGTAAGAGACAGAGCAGGGCCATGTCATCGTACTTGCTCAGTGCCCAAAAGAATACAGGTGCTCTAAAGGACCATGTTTAAGCTAAATTCTGCATCTCAGAGCTCATTAGCTAGGGCTCAACAACACAATGTTTCATAACAAAACTATAATATGACTTATACTCAGAAGTAGCTATACCACTAAGTTTTAATGTTTAAACTTTTATTAATTTTGTATTTGCACTACTGCCTGTAATAAGCAGTATTTAGGAGGTCTGTATGAATAAAATGCCCTTTTGGAAAATGGAAAAAAAAAATTTCCAAGTACTTTTCTGTCATTTTTTTTCAGTGCATGCAATATCAAAGCATTTAGATTATACATAACAACTGAACTACTTTGAGGGGAAAAAGTAAATCCCTAAACACCTCTCTGAAAGAAACATTCAAATTTTATCTCAGTAAAGATCACAATGTTCGAAGTGTGTCTAAATCTGAGGCAAAATTCCTGTGACTCCAATGAAGGCAAACAAGGATTTCTATATTTAATAATTTACCCTTCATGCATCAAATTGAATGTTTTCCAAGTCATGACTACTAGATATTCTATTGGGTAGGAGTTATAATGAATGTACAATACGTTTACTCAATATTCTGTTATAATACTCATGTAAAAAAGTTTATAGTCCTTTACCTTTCACTGTGTTCAAAATGAATAAAATAATATTAAGCATTTATTTCACAGAAATACTCTGTCTTTTTCTTTAGAGAATATTTTGTCTTGAAAGTATAACTTTTTAAAGGAGTGGTATAACTGTAAGTAAAATTATTTATTAGAAATTGCAAGTCAATTTTGTGGTTAATTGAAATAATTTAATTTCTTCCCATATGATTAAAATTTGATTTGATGGGGCTACTGTAATTATTCCAGCTGAATATGAAGTATATCTAAACTATGCAAAAAGTCAGTGCAAGGTTGTCTTTAACAGCTGAAATTTGTGCTGGAATTACAAAAACAGTTGTAGAATACCTAGCTGCCCATAAGCACCAACCATTTCCAGCCATAGAGTTTTATCCATCGAAAAAATTCATGATATTAGCTATACATGCAAATTTGCAGCAAAAAAAAAATGCATCAATTTTCATTCTACTTTCATACAGGAATTCTGAGGCCTCATGACTGTTGTTTTAAATGAAAACTGCTCAGACTGTAGGAGGAGGGTCTTCACTGCAAGATTCACAATACAACACTTCTCTCCCCTCTGAATTTTTTTTCTGAACAGTTCAAACATTAATCATTAATATGATACTTCAAATACTACTATGAGTATTTTAGTCCAAACAGTTTAGACTATGTTTAGAATATGCATGCATGATCTTCCCCATTGCATAGCCTATTGTTCAAGTATGTTTCTACCATTCTTATTTTTAAGGCACAAGCCAGGTTCTCTCAAATGATGAAAAGTAAAGATCCTATAACCTTTATTTTCTACTGGTTTTAAAAAGAAGGAAGTGCCAACAACCACAATAAACATATACATAAAATCTGTAATATAGTAAGTGTACAATTTGGTCAACCTTAGTGTGATCTTCAAGCACTTCAGACTACCTTATGGTTAACCAGAACTAAGCTTGCTTTGAAGACAGCAGAGATTAAGATAGCAGAAGGCACAAAAGTTAAAAATACAACCGAGAAAGTGTTATTTCTTTACAATTTATCCACCTTGTATAGTCTTGCAGACTCTGTTCTAGCAATAGTTACATGAGGAAAATGACTAAAAGAGAGTCTCATGGGCTAAATGCTCTGCGTTTCAGGAAATAGCAGGAAGGAAAGGAGGCCCAGGAGAGAACAGTGATGCAGTGGCTATGTGCTGTTACACAGACACGCTGAGTACCAGCCCCTGTCAAAAACAGAGGAGATATCAGGAAATCTTATGCTTTCCCGTGAACTGCTCCACAGCCTGGAATAGACATCTTGCATAGAAACATTTTCAGTTGTATTCCATACCTACTCAAAGGTCCCCACCACCGACTTCATACCTAAAAGAAAATTTGCTAGTTTTGTGCTAAAGAAATTCCTGAGCTTAGCCCTGTTTCCTGAGTTTTTAATATCAGAAACAAGCTCAATTATTGTAATCTAGAAGCGGAAATTATCTTCACCATCTTTGGTTTGTGTTTTTTTGTTTTGGTTTTTTTTTTAGATACTGTGACACTGAGTACTTCCTTGCAGTACCAGAGGATAATACAAAACCAAGCTGCCTCCAAACTTTTGCTTGTCCTAAGCATTTATGTTAATGTAATTCCATACTTTGACGTGTATGCTCCCAAACTGTACACACCCTTCTCTCTTTCTTCATAAACATTCATTTTTTCCTCTTTTTTTTTTTTTTCTCCCACACACCCACACATAGACAATGTGTCAAGAGATTTCTGGCAGTATATTTTAAAAGGAAGACTGTTAAATTGGTGGAAAGACAAAAAGTAAAATTTTTATACAGTAAAACTCTCCTTCCTCTAGCTTTTTAAAGATTATTTTAGTTGATGAAAAGATGTAGCATTTCTTCTGAGGTTCAGACAGGTTCCATTACCACTCCCACCCACATCTACTCAGTATCCAGTATCTTACGCTGCATTACCCCTAAGAAACATCTTCTAACAGATGTTTTGCTTTTGTATCAAATTTACATGTTCTTCGGAGTTATTTCATTGAGTCTGTCTACTGTAATTTTCATCACATCTTTAGTTTTTGTTTTACAAGTATTAAAAGGTACTGGAAGAGATTCCCAAACCATGAGACAGAAGCAAGTGCCAAAGGGCAGGTTTTACTTCTCTCACAAACCCAGCTGAAAAAGAGAGAATACATCACACTTTTAATAATGCCACTCTTTCAAATATGCATCAACAACAGGGAGCTGTCAATGTAAGTTCCAAATCAAATGTGAAGTTTTCAGTATGCAAATGCCAGACAATATGGAGGGGGAAAAAAAAAAAAAATATCAGCTACTCAGTGTGTTTTTCAGCTAATTGATACTTTCTTCAGAGTTTATTTTATAATTTTTAACGAAATCAGATTAACTTAATATTAATGCATTCATTGTTCTTTTACGAAAAGTGTCTTGTTAAATGCAAAAAGAATTATGTCTACTTTAGAGAAATCAATCATAGCAAACAGAATAAAATGACACCTCATCTTCAATGAAAACATATACAAAATGAAATACCACACACTTCCCTGAAACCTCATCCGTTAATCTGCCAATTATTTCCCTCTGACCATTTTTAAGTGAATACAGTTTGGGAGGAATTGCTAATGTACCTACGGGATGGTAAGCCTTCATTCAATATCTCCAGTTAAAGTACCAAGGACTGTTGAGAGTTGGTTAAATTGGGTGGCAATGCCATTAAGTCTAAAATACTGTAGATGACTTAAAAAAAAAAATTACATTCCAAATTTGATTTTATTTTTAAAGCAGTGCGTCCTTGTAATACTACACTGTTCCTGTTTATATAACATTACCGTTTCTATTTTTCACAAGTTTAAAACTAATCCACTGATGTTTTAAACATTATACCTATTCAGAACAGCAAAAGAGAGATATAAATATAGTAGTATACAGTAGAAAGCAATGCTAACATGGTCAAATATTAATATTCCATTGTATTTTATAATCATAGATTAACTGTGTCAGTTTATTAACTGTTTACAAATGAAATATTAGGGCAAACTCTAACCTGCATTTTTAAGGATAAATTCTTTTTTGCTCCCAAGGTTTGGGAATGCAAGCAATATAGCATCTGCATTTTTCTAAATGACTGTTTCCAGAACAGCTAACCTGCAGTGATTACTCTAGAGATATTTTGTGGTATCAGGATTTAATATTTTACAAAAGTTGTGAAACCGATTTTAAGAATTTGATTCCTTCTTATGCTATTAACTACAGAATTTGGCAGTAGTGGGTGCCCTCATATGTGACTGCACCAGACAGAGACTGATGCCAAAAGCAGCTGCAGTGGCCAGATACCACCATGATTTTTTCCTGAGTTATCCACTTTACCCTTTTAATCCTACGCAGTAGAGTTATCAGGAGTAAAGTCTCCCACAATGCTGATGCTTAAGTTAACAGTCTCACTTATTTGAATAAGTCACTCTAATTAACCATTTTAATTATTGAGTCATAAGCATCTCCTGTCACTCTGCAATAAGCAAAGAAATGAGAAGGACAGCTGAAGTAACTTTTGTTGCAATGGCCACAGACCCGCCTCCCACAGAATGTTCAGAGCTCTGTGAGACTGGCTAGGTGAGAAAATGAACTGCTGATAAAGAGGCCATATGACTTGGGATGTGGCAATTACACAAACTCCAAGTGCCTAGCAGTCAAATTCATCTCCACACACAGAATCAGTTTACACTGCCGTTTATTTCCATCATAGGGCCATTACACTAGGCCTTTCCCAGAAAGCACCAGACTGATTGCACACCTTAGAAAGATTACAGTAATCACAGACAATTCTGGAGAAATGAAAGTTAACATTGCTGTACAACAAACGCTTCAACTAGTGAGCTGAGAATAGGTTTCTGTAAATAATGCGACAAAGGTGTTCAAACATTAACTAATCACAGTGAACCTTTTTTAAATCACTTGTGTGAAGGGAAGCCACCTCAGGTGGGCTGGAAAATAAACTGTAAGTGCTTATTCAACACAGTAAGAAACTGTTAACGAGAAAGGGATCAAAGCACTTAACTGAAATTCTAGATAAAGTAGGCTACACAACTTGCTTCGCAGAGATATTCCCCTGTAAGATTCTTGGAAACAAATATGTCAGTATAGATAAAGCTCGAGTAGAGGTCCACACATACGCTTGAAAAGTACAAACTTACTTTTGACTGACTGGAAACTCAAGCGTGCACAATTCATCATGAGATGACAGAGCAGGAAAGAAATCTCCCCACAAGCACACGTTTCAGTAGTGGGACAAGCTGACAAATCTCAGGTGTAATGCCCACAGCTTGATGAGTCTGCTTACTGCAGATGGCTTTGAGGTCTAATAAATACCCCGTGACTTGCTTCCCAGGTAACAGCCATGTGGCTGGCCAACTGGAGCAGACACAGGATGAGAGGTGCCCCATGGTACAGCTGGGAGTGTACCTGGGTGCACCTATCCCTGGTGTGCATTTGGAGTTCCCCTATCCCCACAGCCGTGCCTGGCAGTCCTGAGGCCACAGTCCCAGGCACTGTCTTGGCTCTGTTTGCCCACCTCTGGGCATGGTGGGACATGCCTGGCTACACAGCTCAATGCAATTGGAGAAACATGTTTTTATTAGGAACCACATAAACACAAGCAGCACTTTTATAAACACCGACAGCACATCCAGCCCAATCCCATTTGGGGATCAAGATGGGAGGCCTGTGGCAGGCACACACACAGATCGCTGGCAGCTGGCCCTGGGCTTCTGATTTTTGCAGCAGCTGGTCACTCCATCAGCTACCCCTGAAGTTACTACACCCAGACATATGGCCTCCTGTGATCCATGGCCCTTTCTCACATAGCTGGACCCCAGCCCCTCATCCTACTCACTGCACAGTCCTACTTTGAAGCCACAGGTGGTCGCACACATGTGCAGACACACACACACACACATGAGAGCACACTTGCACAGAAAATAATCAGAAGCAAAGCTTCTAAGACTGAACAGACTGCAGTAGTAAGGTGCAAGGTCCAACCAGACAAGCATACTAACTACTAGCTCTTTTTATTCCTCCATCTCTCCATTTTGACATGCTTGCTCTTCCCCATCTTTGTCTCTACCCTTGCCTTCTCCCAAATCAACCACTTGCACTCAATTACATTTTTTTTCCTCACTAATCCCAGATCTCATACAATGGTCTCAAATTCAGGATTTCTGATATTGTTGCCAGACCACCTCAGCCTTCCATGGTGTCACTGATAAAATCACCAAGCCACTGCTTGCTCTGCAAGGCCTCAATTCCCAGGAGGTTTCCAGTACTCCCCCAAGTTACTGGTGAGGTTTGGCCACTTTCCTCATAATCCCTAACAACCTGTGAAATCCAGTCATTCCTCATGGTGTTATCTGTATCTTCTCACCCTGTTTTCCACAGGTCCAGTGCTTTCTCACAGAATGTCTTGCAGTTTTTCAGTGTTTGTTCAGTGAGTTAAACCTCAGGGCAAACCTAATCATCTGTATGCGTACCTTAACACCACTATGTTCTGCATCTCATCATTTACAGAAAGTCCCTGAAAAAAAGTATCCAAGTGCTAATAAAGTGTCTTTACTTTATCCCATGAAATTTCACTCCTTTTTGCCTGAAATAGATGTTGATAAGAACTATCATTTCCCTTCTGTTACGGATACTGGCAACACCAGCTGGCATCATGCCAAAAGTTTGTCTGAATATGATTTCTAATTATAGCATTTAAAATTCTGAGCAGCACACTGAAAAACCCCCAACTCAACCCACCCTCATTCCCCACCCCCCATAAAAACAGTTGCCATAAAAACTGGGAGTTTTTAAATTAAAACATCTATTTTATTCTCTTCTTCCTCGATTTTCAGCTATCAAAACTGAACATGTACTACTGTTTATAGACATTCATGGGAGAGAAGAACCTAAAAAAATTTTTAAAAGTGAGCTGAAATTCTTGTTCATCCATCCAAATAGGTTTTCTCACAGATGAATTTATTCTCTGAATAAATTTATTCACATGAGGATATTTCAAAAAAAAGCACATAAAAAAGCAAGGAAAGATGTGGCAGTGGAGAAGAATGTTTTTCTAAGAACAAGGGAAAATAAAGTCTAAACACACTGCCTTCGTTCTTTTTCCATGCATATCAAGTCTCAGTGGTCCTACTCCCCTCAAAAGTACTAGATGGGAATGAAATTTAGCAGCCTAAACTAGCTCTCCTCACACTTGCTGCTGCTATTAATGTTAATTTTCCCATTCAGGCTCTGTCATAATGCCAAGATGAAAGATACAGACTGCCAAAGAGTAACTAGCAGCAGTAAGAGGCTGCCTGGGGAAAAGACACAGTTGCACATCATATAGCATAATTTTTTCCATCGGGACTGTTTGAGGTTCTGGAGAGAAGGCAAGGGGATGGGAAGGAGAAGAAGAAAAGTAGTACAAATTATCCCTTGTTCATGCCCACTTATTTTTTGTTTCAGAAAAATACAGTAGCCCAAGATTTTAATCTTATCAATTTTGCTGAAAATTATACACTAAGATTAATTCAAACATCATAACACTGAATATACTGTGTAAACTAATAGATACATTATTAAACAATAAACATACAGTGAGACACTTAAAATCCTGTGTTTTTATCTCTAATGCCTTGTTCTTATTTGAGCCTGAGAAATTAGAAGGGAATAAAGACTTGCTTGTTTGTAATTACTTAAACTTTTAGAATAAAATAGAACAGCATAGTTCAGTTACAAGGACCTGCAGTGATCATCTAGTCCAGCTGCTAGTTTTAAAGACTGAAAGAACAATGACTGATAAAAGGCTATTTAAAAATTTGCTATTTCACTACTATGTTTCGGCATTTCCATTTAGAGCCTCAGCACAAACCAAGTCTATCTCTAACCATATTTTTTTAGTATAATTATCATATGTTGTACTGATACTCATACTTTTAACTTTCTTATAACTACATATAGTGCCTATCCTGCTTCTTTACTTAATTTTCCTGAAGTCACTGCAGTGCACGAGGAAATGTTATCCAAAACTTAGTATGCGCCTGCCATTCAACACCCATTATTTTAACCGACCGAACAACAACAAAACAATACAAAAAAAGATGAGACAACTGATCAGCATTGATACCAAGTCAGCCTTTTACATCTTCATTGATATTACCAATGGTATTGCTAATTAATAGTAACAATAATATTGTACAAAACTCAATACTACTATTAAGAAATGTCTCCAGAAGTTCACATAAAGGTAAGGAGAAAGAACAGACATTTTGCTGAAGCTGCACAGCTTGTCACTGAAATAACAAGAGCCAGACTATAAACCACTAATTCCTCACTCACAGTACACTAGAGCTTGCATCCTGCGAACTGTGAGTAACACCTGGGCTGCTAAATTCTTAACTGCTCACACCTGCTATTTCGAAAAAGCCTGAAAGCATTAGCACACACACTGCACATGTTCCCATACTACCATCCAATAATTCATCCTACTCTGTCATTTGTGGCTGGGATTTAATCAGGAGGTGAATTATTTTTATTTACTTACCAGCACCTTTGAACATTTATAGTTTTGTTTGTCATTAGACACAACAGCAAAAGCATTTTAATGTTTGTTTCATCTAAAAATGTGCGAGTATCAGTTTCCTTTTATTATTAGGGATTAGATAAGAGCAATGAAGGAACAGAGGGGAAAAATCCTCCTTGGCACCCAGTGCAACTGTCTGATGGCAATGCATTTGTAAATACCACAAAGGATGCACTTAAGCATGTCTTGCCCAAGACCTGTCACACAGTATACTGACACTGGTCTCAACTTCATTGTTTCTGTTACTTACCTTGCTTCAGATGGAAAATTTGCACCTACTGTACATTATGAATTTTTATTTACCATTTTCACAATCCGACTGGATCAAAATCTGAACACCCTGATGTGACCTCATAGCTGACCCTGCTTTGAAAAAGAGGTTGTACCACATACCTCCCCTTAAGGCATTCTCCAACCTGAATTTTATTTTATTCTAGTACCAATTTACATTTGAAGAACAAAAAACATTAGGATGGCTCATACAAAAAATTGAGTTCTGTATGCACATATTTGCATGTTAGATAACTCAGCAGCTTACACACAGCTGATTCTACGGTGACTATGACAGAAGGCCAAATTCACTGTAACATTTACACAGTCTTGGAGTTGAGCATTTGCACATTTCAGTGCACATGAACATTCAAGCATGAGCCGTGGAAGGGCCTTCCACAGATGACGTTATAATCACTGCACACTGCTCAAGAACAGAGCAACTAAGTGTGGAAAGTTAGTACACCATCCTATTAAATAAGAAAAAAATAAAAAAGAGGTAAAGGAAGAGAGAAGGGAGAAGGGGAAAAAGGAAGCAAAAACATTACCTCAATTAAAGGAATTACATGCAAAATAGATTTTTTAAAAGCCAGATACAGCTGTATATTTTCTACTGGACTTTCTTCTTGCTCTGTTGTTACATTTAGCATCATCTAACCTCTACTGAATATAACTGTCTGTCTTCATCCTTACTTTCAGCTAAATTGGCCTGAGCTTTTTTATTTGAGAGATTAACCAGGGTAAATCTTAGTTAAGCAATGAGCTAATTCATAAGACAGAGAATGGATCACACAAAAGTCTATTCCTCTCCAAATAATCCATCTCAAAGCATGTGAAATCACCATTATTAAAACTTCCACCAGTAAAATAAAACCAAATTAACAGAGTAAAGTTTGCTTTGGAAATCCAGATAACATGAAACTAGAACAGTCTATATGGGTAGTTTCAGTTTCTTAAAATGGAATAGTCTTGTCACCATGGAATAAGGAGTAGTAATAAATAGATTATTAAACAGTGTCTGACAGTATTCTTATATTTTACCACACTAACATTTTAAATACATACCTGGCTTCAAAAGCATTACAGTCAATATCTTTAAGAGTTTAAGCGAAATAACAGCATCTCTCATTAGATATACTATTGAATTAATGGGCTCAGAATATATATATATATTTTGTAACAGCTACAAGGTTAGCATAAGGTGTGGACTCATGATCTTTCTGGGCAACTCAGTTGGACAATCTTATTTGGTTAACATCTCAAGCTACCATCATCATAGAAGCAGCAGCTAGCTCTTCTTCTAAGCTTCCAAAATGGGATGAGCTTCAGTAAAACAGACATCAGAACAGGAAATATTATACCCAACTGTCTCTTACAAAATAGAGATTCACATGGCATTTGGGAAAAATGTCAACTTCTGTACCAGATTAAGAAAAGTATTCTCTTCATGGAGGATTTCCCTGAAGTAGTCGGTGTACATGATCTTTAGTTTTACATTTGCAGGTAAGAGTGGGCAGGTAACAGTGCAAAAGTCTGCAATTTATTTGTGTTTTTAATGCTTAAGCCTGCTAACAAAGAATAGAAAGCATTTATTCTCCCAAGTAAGGAGGGTCAGACTTGAGAACACACTTGTGCAGCAAATTCTGTGACTAAGCAATACAAGGAACCTTGATTATAATTGTTCTCTTTTGTTTCATGGACTGAATTGTGGCAAATTAATCAGAAACTTCATGCTTAAAAAAAAAAATGCCCTAATTTTTAAATACCGAACTAAATTTGGACGAGGAGAGTAGGAAGGGCATATTCTTTTCTAGTGAGGGAAAAGTGTTTATTAAGTGGTTAATTTTTCATGTTTAATATAATAATTTTAAATTCCCAAAGCTTCTGATTTGTCTCAGAATTATTATTTAATAAAAACTGCCTACTTTGCCAGACTCCCACAACCTCTTAGTAACTAGGTTTTTCCAAGACAGTGTAATCCATTGTTCTTCTGCTCTACCATAAATGCTGCCCACATATTCCAGTACTCACATTACAACCACACACATGCACACCTTGAGCTATTCCTTTATTTCCTCAACTCTTGCCCTATTATTTTTATTGCTGTAATAAGGTAGCCAATACTCTGTTCCCAAGCCTTACACAACTAAACTAGGAAACCTTACAAGAGGTTAATTTTTATCTGGCCTTGTTAACACTAATCCTAAACTTCTAGTCTTTTAGACAGTTATAGAGGCTGAAATGCCACTACAAGTCCCTGTTAAACACAGTGAACCTATTCCTTCCTCATTTTTTTACAACTCCGTACATTTGGTTTGTGAATCTCCTGAGCAAGGCTGTAACAGTGAATTGAAAAAGCCTTCAGCAGGCCATATAAAATGTGACTGAGCCGAAATGAATTGTTCTAAGAAGAATTTATATTCATTTCTACGTTCTTAATCTCAAAATCAAGTAGTCATTTTTAAGTATGTCCATAAGTTATCAGTATATTCTTTCTCCCTGAATCAATTCCTGCATTATTGTACTTTAATGTTTTTGTGACCTACTGTATATTACAGCAGCAAAAGTTGGCAGATTCTTTTTCAAAGGTCTCCTCCCCTTACATTGGTGTACCGAAATGACATGCCAGCATTTCACCTCAGTGTAAAAAAACTATCTTTGAGAAATACAAAACCCGAAGAGTCTACCGAACAGATTCTATAGCACAAATATTATAAACATAAATATATATTTAAAGGCACTGCTAAGTGATGAGTGTGAAATTCCTCCCTACAGCCTCAACAAAAACTGCCTACAGATTATAAATATTTTTTAAAGTTTAAGGGGAAAAAAAAAGTCCGCACATTAAATATCAAGAGGAAATTCTGTCAGAGTTCCACCAGAAAGGACAGCAAAATTCACTCAAAGGAAATTGAAGGCTTAGACATATTTCTCGTATGAAGCAGCAGCATCAGTTTAACCATAGCCCCATTGTTTGTTACTGTGCCCCTGCCTTACATATGCTGATAACAGGGCCAGTGAAACAGGTGACTTTGTGAACATTTACCAGCCATCCTGAGACAAAGTCTGTCTGCTTCGCTCAAACCACTCAAAGAGGCAATTTGAATTGCAAACTTTACACTGCAGCAGTGAGGGCACACTCCCCACTACCAGTTCAACATCTCTTGTGTGCACACACCACCACCTTTAATTGACACAGATGTTTCTTAAGTAACCGTGTGTCTGAGCTCTTTAAAGAAAACAACTAACGTAAATGTAATATGCTAGTCTGTTGACCAGTCTTCCAATTGCACCACTGCAACACACGGTATTTATTGGTTGTGTTAATTTGTGGAACATATGCTTAAATTAATTAGTAACGATCAATTAGGATGGAAAACAAATACACTTAAGTGCTCTTTTCAGAATAAAAAGCAACACAAATAAAATCTCTTTAAACTTCCCCAATGCTGTATTTGGGCAAAGAGCCAGAAAACATAGGAGGAAAAAAAAAAAAGAAAAAAGAGGATTTCATTCCTGTGAAAGTCAGATTTGCATTCAATATGCATTTTTCAAGAGTAAAAAAAAAAAAAAAAA
>VWYH01008704.1:0-38310 GCA_013399365.1 Pampusana beccarii | reverse complement strand
AAAAAAAGAAGAAAAAAAGAGAGCCACTGGCATAACACCAATACACATTGGTCTTAATTAAAACTCTATATTAAGCAACTCAGTATTCTATGTGTCCTTAGTGGACAAATACCAAGAAATTTAATTGGAAATACTTATTGATTCACAGTATAAATTTCGTACTAATTTTCTGAAGTACCTTGTTGATATTTTTAACTGTTTCAATAAAGTTTATAATACAAGTCCACCAGCATGAAAGGATTAAATAAACAAAAAATTCCCTGCACTCAGCACCTCTTAGATCACACTATGTTTCTCTAGAGCCATCCATCAAAGACTAGTAACAGTAGTTCCATAAGCACATTCCTCTGTAGTTAAGTCTTTAACTAGCCAACAGCACTTTCCTGCCTTGAGAACAATACATTAGTTGGAATGGCAGGTTGACCAAATGAAACATTTCCTATGAAAAGGCTAAGGAAGATTTCTTCAAATGGAAATGAAATATGTTGTATTGTAAACCATAACTCAAGTCTAATAGGTACTGCATTTCACAATTGGGTTTTTTTGTGTGTGTTGTGTTTCCCCTGCCCCCCACTCTAAAAGGTTTGTTTGACTTTCATTCAAGAAACTCACTTGAGTCAAACAAATAAAACTCAGTTCAAACAGGGAAAAAAGATAATCTGAGTCAGGCAAGTTATTTGATGAACCTTGTAGGGGTCCTGTGAGGTTTTTCATACAACAGATGAATACAGGAGAGGGGAAAAAAATCCAAACAAACTATACTTTGGCACAGGAGTCATGACATGGAAGTGAACTGATTGCCTGTAATACATGGTCTTTAATCAGAATAAAGTCATACAGAGGCTGTTGGCTTATGAGTGCTTAGTTGCATGAGGAGTGTGAAGGAACACCCATTTGATGTACAAAATAACATTGCTTTAACAATACCAACATCCACATACTACATTGGAACTGCTACTAAGAACCTAAAAAGGAAAAGATTCCCTATACTAATAGCCAAATTAACTCATGATTTCATAAGCACTCCATGTCAGAACTGTCTTAACATTTTGGAGGTCTTGGGCACAGAGTTAGTTGAGAGCTTCTCTATTCCCAGGAAGACAAACTCATAAACAATAAGCACATGAGACTGCATGGTGCACAAGTCCAAATAAATTGTTTCTGTTTAGCATATCTTTCATTTATAAATGCACAACAGCTATTATTCTAGGTAAAGTTACCCAAAACCTCTTTCAGATAGCCATGAAAATACAGAAATACCGTATTTTGTAGGAGAATATCAGTTTGAAGAACACTTTCACTGGTTCTCTATCTTTAGTGTTTTGGTTCTCAGGCGTGTATCCCGAACTTAGGGCAGGAATATTGAAACAAGAACTGAATCTAAATCCACAAAGATTCAAACAATGCACAAAATTTTTTTCAGCCTTTTTTCCCTGCCTATAAATTATCTGTATAAATCTTTATTTTTTTTTTCTTTTTAATATAGCTCCAGCCTGCTGTGTAAACAAGTAAAAAGGACCATATTTCAGCCATTCTTATGCTTGAAAACCCTTTTACATTTATGGTGATAGATGTTTTATGATACAGCTTCCACACTTTGATTCAAAAAATAAAAATAATTTAAAACAAAAAAAAAGCAAACAAACAAACAAAAAAAAAAACAAACCAAAACCCAACCAACCAACAAACAGCTTTTACAAACAGAAAGGAAGAAGCAAAAGCAATCTCAAGACTTCTCTCCAAACATAACTTGCATACATATCATAAATAGGAAATACAGCTTCTCTAAACCAAGAAAAATAATCCCAAGACAACAATCCTTTACTCTAGATTATGCACATGTATAGGCCCTAAAACACCTCAACACAAAAGATTAGGTTATTCAGAAGGGAGTCTGCTAAGAAGAAAGTCAAAGAGAAAGTCTGAAAGTGTAGAAGACAAGCTTACCCTAAAGAACTTTGAGACTGATTAGTTTCTACAAAAGAATTACAGATATGCTATGAGGTAATGAAAACTAAACTTCAGTATTTTTTCAAAAAAGCGTTTCCATAAATTCATCCACTTATTTAGGGACTTAAAAATGTAACCAGCAGCATTTCCAGAACAGCTCTTCAGGTGCAGCTGGTGATTTAACACTTTTAGATTCTATCATCTTTTAAAAATTTGTACAAAATACGACTTCTGGATCTGGGAAGAACTGATTACTTCTTTGTTTGCCTCATGATTTCCTAAAATACTGCCTAATATACTATTTAAATTACTCCTGTATGTATTGAGTTGGAGATTTAAGTGACTGAACCACACTTTTAATTTGGCAGGTTTTGGGACAGATAAAGCATAAGGTAAAATTTTAATGAGCAAGTGACTTTGTTGTTAGTTAAGAAAAGATTTTATGCTCCATTCACTGCTACAAAAGCATGTTATTAATGAAGAATTAATACCCTATCACCTGGCCCTGCTGTTTTTCCTTAATTGTTCTAACACATCTTTGAAAGTGCAGTCATTTTGCTTTTGTTGAGTTTAGTATACCTGAAAATTCTAATTTAATGTAGCTAGCAAAATCTCCTAACAGAGGGAGAAACAGGGAACCAAGACAAACTGACAACAGATGAGAGAATCAAAGCCTAGATTATATTGCATGCAAAATCCATTCCTTGGTACCTTATTATAAAAGCACACAGTGACAGGAAGTCTGATACAATCATACATAGAAAGTAATGATGAAGTGTTTAATTCACATCTTGGAATTAGCTACTTAGTCCATATTGACCAAACACTAATCAAAGTTATTTTTATTAATAGGAGTTAGTTCCTTAAAATGTACAAACTAGAACTGAAGCTGTACAGCAAACAATGTTCCCACTCCTTCCTTCTTTCTATGGACTTAACTTCAAAATGTCCTATCTAGGATGCTCACAGAATCCAGAAGCCTTCCCTTTGCTCCAGAACACATGTAGAGAATATGAGACTGGGTCCTCCTGTAATTTTGTATTCATCTGCACCCTGTCTGCCCATTGCTACCTCCACCCCCATCTCCAAATCCTTTTCTCATTTTATGATAGCAGTATCAGGTACTTCTAGAGATTAATGAGTTGCTAGGGCTAATGGCCTACAGAAGTACCACAGGTTATCAGCTTCTTCCAGCTGCTCTTTAATCTCCAGAACCTTCATCATTATTCAATAATTAGCATTAATGAAAGCTATGCATACACAGTAAGAGGATAACACACCCTCAAGCTTGTATGTCAGAAATCCTTACTTAAAAAAAAGATATCCTACATGAATCATATCTGCATTGTTAAATTAAAGAATATTTCCCCACCTACCCAAAGGCATAAGTATCAGTTAGAAACTAATGATTTGTAAAACTTTATGAAAGATAACATTGCTACAGACTTCAGAGATTGAAGTCAGTCTCACCTCCTCTTCCTCTTTATTACTTTTCTCTACCCGTTCTCAGCCCATGCCCCACCTCTCTACCCAAGACATTCTCTACCTCTTGGCCAATACTTTAGCCATCAATATTTGCCTTAAGAACATTTATGCAAACTATTTTCACATTCATCGCTTTAAAAAAAGACGATATAACCCCAAACATTCCAGAAAAAATCTGCTGCACTAAACTACTTTGAGATGTGACAGTTGCCGCCATATGTTACATACAATATTCACACTCTACTGGTCTACAGGGCAATTGCTTACTCCTAGCAGAATGCCAGGATTTATATAGGTATGTGTGGTTTGCTCTCTTCTACTTAGTCATCTACTAACTGAAGAGAAATATATTTTAAATTCTCTGCATCCAAATTCACAGCGTTTTCACCCTGTGGTTTCATCGCACATCAACCTGCTAAGCTTTCTAACAATGTCACGTGTTAGAAACCAAAATGGTAAGAATCATTGGATCTAAATACTTCAAGAAAAAGGATGTTGAAATAAATATTTACCTTAACAATGTAAATATTGGTTAATGTTGTAAATCATGCCAACTGCATTTTAATTCCCTGTTCACAGAATCAATGTTTGTAAATCCAGTACCTCAACACCATCCTTCTTATTCAACTTCTTTCAAAAATCACAACTTTAATTTGCCTTTTTTTCCTAAAGGCCATTATTAGTCACACTGACATATTTATTTCTTAACAACAAGAGTGCAACTTTAACTTTTTTTTCTAAGGATTCTGATGTTTATGAAAGGAACAACTTCATTGAATCAACATAAACAACACTAAAAGTGCTTCATACTACCCACTTTACATCATGGTTATTTCTAGGGGCCAGGACCAAAAAGCAACTTCTTAACAAAACTCTCAATTGTTCCACCTGAAAGTTCTTAATTTTATGATCTTCGAATCAGGCTCTCTTACAAGCACCATCATCTGTGTCAGGTTTAGCATGCACGGCCAGTGGTACTCTGCAAATTTTAAATGGCTCATATGCCTGCTTTCATGTCTAGTCCAGCACTAAACAATGAAAACAGAAGTTTTATGTGAAGGCTGTTTATTATACTGAGCTAGAAAATACTATTAAAATCATTCAGCTAACAGAAGTAAACTGAATGCATTTTCTGAGACCTTCTTAATTAACTTCACACAAAAGGGGATTGCATACAAAGAAGATTTCGTATGACTGATTTAATTGCAGAGTATCAAAATACTAGGAAATATTAGTTTTAATATATTTAATTGAAGTGTACCATATAGTAAACAGTTTCAGAATCATCTGATCATCAATCAATTTAAATCAGCTAATCCACCATTGATCTCTGAATATTAAAATCCCTTGTACTTATTGGAATCTACAGAGAAGTGCTCTTAACATAAGGGTGTATGATCATATGGATGGTCATACTGGTTCATACCAAGGATTTCTGTAGTCTACTGTTCAGCCTCTAGATGTGGCTACAAGTAGATGTTTAGTAAAGAAGAAAATTATGACACGCATAGATAATTCCTAATTTATGTCTTCATAGCATCCAGATAGATTTTCCATGCCCAATTTGCTTTTCATACTTAGTGATCCTAAATGTATCTCTTCTCCAAGTCTTTGTCCGTTGTCTTGTTTAACCCATATACACTTGCATCTGCAGTGGCCATTACAGAGGTACCTGCAATGTGTTATTTACTCACTTTGGAAAAAATAAAACAAACAAAAAATTCCTCACACAAATACAAAATCACTTTAAATAAAGAACTACGAGGGCTGAAACCTTTTACAATTAGAGACCATGAGTATTCAAAGTCAAAGCACAAAAGTTCTCATAATTTATTTGCCCTGCATTCACTATTAGTTCCAAAGGCAGTAAAACGGTAATTTGGGGTTTCTCTCTTCTTATTATTTTCTTTGCTCCAGAAATGAAGAGCCAAAAGACCCTCCTGAATCAGTGAAATATGTCTCGTCTGTAATTCAGCAATGGACTGTCCTCCACTGAGACTGGAAACAGGAGTCAGATCAGAGAATCCAGTGAACAAATTGCTGCCATGCCAAATGGATATGCAAGAGTCAGTATTACTAGAGCCTTGTTTGGCATAGGAATTAGAGTAACACTCCTGCACATTTCAGGGTTTCAGATTAATGTGCTAAATCTGAGAAACCACCAACCCACCCTCAAACTCTGGAAATGGAGGTATTGACGAAGGCATCAAATCTGTTAGTTTACATAAACTGAAAAGTCTTCTGTATTCTTTAGCTGGCAATTTCAGCACCATTCTTTTACCCATTCAAAACATAGCAGAGCCAGTGCCAGTGTAGGTACAATACTGACTGACAGCAGGAGTCAGACAAATATTTTTGTTCAGGCTGCACTAGAGGACTAAATCTAGAAATCCTCACTAGATTTCCACCTACACTATATACAGTCACCTCATCTAACTCAGTGACTAATGCCTCGAAGTTTCATTCCAGGCTGCCTTGTTTTGGCTAGGTCCTGAAGTTATATTTGCCTTAAGTTTTGGGTTTGAGTTTTCTGTGATGTTGTTGTTGTTGTTTTTAAAAGTTTACTGTCCCACAACTTTCATGTAACATGTCAATTCTAGAAGAATGAAGAAACTCTTCACCAGAAGTAGGCAAGCTGTGAGAAAGTCAGAAGCCGAACTTGCATTTCCAATAACACAAATTCTTCCTCCAATTTAAGAAATGCATTCAAATAAGAAACTGAGAAGCTTTCCCTTCTCTTTTCAGAAATTGTGTAACTTGAAAAAAAAATTAAATCACATTTTAAAATAAAATATAATTTGTTTTCTTGGATCTGCTATTGTACAAATTTCTTCTTCAGACTTTCTCCCTAGCTTAGACAAATATTCTTGTGTAGAAAGCACAGTTCGAATGTATACATCATCACAGATAGATATATATATATATATATATATATATACACTACAATGTCAAGAATTCATACTAAGAAGTGGTCTTACACAGGTGGGAGTTCTTAAAACAGTCAATTAGGATTCAATAATAATAAAAGTATAGAAAAAAAGCATAGAAATTAGTTCCTGAGATCACTTGTGGTGAGGATGCTCAGACTGTGAGAAAAGAAGGTAGGACTGTGGAAGACTTAAACCTTCTCTATGTTTTGCATCAAGGATATAATAGGCTTAATATGTAGTATCACACGAGTCTGCATAGACAAGATCTTTCTCTAGACTGCCAAAAACAGTGGAAGAAAGTGTGCTTTGTAAGATAAACACAAAGATGCTGCATGTTCTAGACCAAGGCTGCACGTTATAGGCGCTGCCCTACCCTCTCAGTCTGAGAAATTGTCAATAAGAAAAAGATGGTGTTTTTTCCCTTAAATAAAACTTGAAAGAGTATACCTTTAACAACTCACTATTTTCCCCAACTGTTACACATTCCATACTTCTGACATTGCTCCACCCACCAGCTGTTAAAAAAAACATTCTTAACCATTCCCAATTCTGTTCTCTTTGCTACCTCATCTCTAAGACTACCATAGTGTGAAATAATTATAAAACCCATTACATTAACATATTTAAGCAAAAAAATAAAAAACCCACACAACCAAACAGAACAACCAAAAAAAAAAAAAACCCACAACCCCCCAAGCCTATTAGATTCTTTAAGCCTTTTCCCTGAAGTGAACCATGTACGATTAAGAGTTTCAACAGAGTAAATACAAAGAAGTAAGTGTATTAATTGTGTTCAATTATTTTTTAAGATATTTTCGGTATAAGCACAGTCAGGAATGTTGGCAGGAGTCCCAGATTTTGCCTGCATTGCCCCCCAAAGTCTTTCCCCTCAAACTGTGAAAATAACAAAATAATTATGCCAGTTGCATAAGTTTGATCACCTTAGTTCACCAGCACCATTTATGGCTGTGGATTTAAGGAACTTCTAAAAAGGCCAACAAGATCTATTTTTCTTTATCTTAGAAAGGGAAAATTGTTTTGCTTCATTCTATATTATTTATTTATAAGTCTTAATTTATTTTTTAGGCAAGATCTACAGGGAGACCAAAAAGTTAAAAAGCACTCCACTGAATTGTAAAACTTTAAAAAACATGTGATATCCATAGGAAAAAAAATAATAACAAACCCCAAAACCTCTGTGCATTTCAAGCCTAGGGCTAGAGACTGGAACGATTTATCACAAGGAAAATAGTAGTATGACAAAGGAAAAATACAGCCCTTGGCCTTCCATGTACACTCTTCAGAGACTCCAAACACTTATATATCCCTAATGAAAACCTGATTCACGAGTATACTACTTCACACTTTCACATGGTATGAGTTAACCTACTGGCAAATTTATAGTAGCTCACTGCAAGAGTAACTCAGTTGCAGATTAAGCTGACATTATTACACACACACAAGTCTATGCTGAAAAAACATTGCTAGGATTGCAAAGCTGAGTACTCTAAGACTGGGAAATGACAGAATTCACTCTGCCAAGACCTGTTTCAGTCATTTTCTGCATATGCATTATGACAAAATCTTTTACCATGTACCCCATAACCCCACCCTTACACAAGATCTTAACTTCAATGTGCAAAAGAGATGGAAGAATGCAAGAATCTACATAGTATTTCATTTCATCTTCACACTTCAGCGGAGGGCCTTTTCAGTGACATATTCCTTCTATATCTTGTACATCCCAAGCCACTATTTGCATACAAAGGAGACAGTATTGTACTGATTCAAAACACAGAATTGAGAGACAGTGATATTCATGTCAGAAACACCTCCTTTCTTGTAGCAGTTTGAAATGCCTCTCAGAACATCCAGTAACGAAAAAACAGCTGGTAAGGTCAAAATCCACTCAGTGCCAGTACAGCTGTGGAGTTTGGGACTTCTGCCAGTCAGATTCTGAGGAATTAAGTCAGGCACCAAGGAAACATTTGCACAATATCAAATAGAATCTCTTTGACATAAATGTTCCTTCAGAACAGCACTCTACTACTTTTGTCTTGTCTTTCCTCCTTCTGAAATCCCTTGCTTAAACATGAAGTTTCTTTCATTTTAACTTAGTTTCATGCAAATCTCTTCGAAACAAATTCTATGTGATTATTATTAAAGATGAGGATGAATACTCTACTGGAAGACCAGTTGACTTTACCCTTAATCTCTCCATAAAGCATACCTCCTAGGCATGTTTCATCCCAGATATCGCAGAAACAGTGTTCTAAATGTGGGCTTGCCAGGCAGATCATCACATTGGGCTTCTCTTAGCAGTACAGGGAGATGAGTCATACGTTGTCCAATAGGGACCAATGCCAAAAGGTAACAGTAAGACCAAGGAAGTTTCTGTTCTAATTTAGACTATGGAGGGGCAGTGACTGGAGAAGAGACATAGTTTTCTATACGTCCTTTCCAGCACTTATTCTGGTCCTGGTTGTTTCCTAGTTCTACTTAATTCCCCATCCCAGCACCAGTCTCTTCACAGAAAATTCCAGGCTGTCCAGACAGACTGTCTCATTTCCATCCCACTCCACTGGGCAGTGTGGCCTCCCCTCACTCCTCAAGATTCATCATTACAGTTCTCTTGAACCATCTTGGATCCCTTTTTGATTTCTTTCACCTTTTATTCTAAATCGAGGTTCTACTTTTTTCTTTACAGCACACACTTTTAAATAAATCCCTTTCCTTTAAAGGCTTCCAATTGTGTAATCTCAGATTCTTGTCCCTTCCATATTGTGCTGGTTTGACTGAAAATCAGCTAATTTTTTTCATGCAGTTAGAAACCTTTATTTTCCATAGCTAGCATGGTCATTATTTGGACTTAGTCTGAGAACAAGATAATACCCCAGGACAGAGTTAATCTTTTTAACTGCTCTGGTCTGAAAGCCAAGGATGTTCTGAGCTCTGCCCACAGGTGTGAGGCATCAAGGAAGGGGGGCATGGATGGGGCAGATCTTGACTGACATCCAGACTGATCAATAAGAGTATTCCATCCTTCCCATTAGCATCATCCTTCATATTTGAGGAGAGTTGCGATCTCCTGGTCTCTTCTTCTCGCATTCTCTTTGGTTTCTTCACTCTCTGTCAGAGCTGGGGGAGTTCTGTTTGGGACTTTCATTAATTCTGCCTTTTTCCTCTTTTCTCTCTCCAGGATCAGCTGTTCTGGACCAGGTGCTGTTTCCTGGGACTGGCTGCTCAGTGCAGACAAAGTTTGTGAGGAACTGAATTAAGTACCTTTACTTTATATTCTATTTCTAATATATATATATTTAGTAGTAGTGCATTACTATTTTGTTATTTAATTACACTGTGTTTATCTCAGCTCAAGTTTCTCCCTTCCCTTTCAATTCTCTTCCCTATTTGGGGTAGGGGAATGCTGGAGGAAAGGGAGAGCAGAGCGAGCAGCTATTGTGGTTGTAGTGCTAGCTTGGGTTAAACTATGACACATATCTAGTAAGCACTAGCTTTCTCCTGTTATCCGACCTATCCCACCAAATCTCAATCTCAACTTTCTTCTCTTGAAGGTCTCAATATCAACCAGTTCTAGTATTCCCAACTGGCTCCTAGCCATCTCTTACTATTCTTGCCTAACTTCCATGTCCCAACACCCTGTCTGTGATTGTCCAGACACTACTCAGCATTAAGTCTTAGTCCTCTTGCTGGCCAGAGTTTCACTGACTCTTCCTATCAAGTTCCAAGTCCATTTTTCTATTAATATTAGGTCCCCCTCTACAACTGAAGAGGCTTTTTTTTTTTTTTTTTTTTTTTTTTTTTTTTTTTATGTGAGACCTACCAGAAGCACAGAACTGGACCCACCATGGTCTGAAGAAACCTCAAGCTATAATTACTATTAAGGAAAATCTTGTGCAGCCTTAAACCAGAATAAGCTCGTTTGGTTGGAAACTTCAGGACATACTTGCAAAAGCCTTTATTAAAAGCATGTAAAATGTGGTTTTCAAAAGCTCATAGCTTGGCCAAACTGTTTTGTTTTACATAGTATTGGGAAAATACACTTATACAGGTCATGCTTTCAAACAGACACATCCTGTGCTCTCCACAATGATGATAACATTTTCCAAATAAAAAATCATCAATTTGTGTGTTGGGTTTTTTAATTTTTTTTTTCCTCTCTCCATCCCCACAATGGGAAAAAACAAACATCTTTTCTCATCCTGAGTATGTGCTGAAGCAAACTGAAAATCTCAAAATTATTCAGGCTCAGTCCAAAAGTTAATCTATACTTAAACTCAGGTTTGTAAAGAAGGTATTATAAAAAGAAATTATGAAAAAACATACTAGTAAATGGGTTTACTTCACCACTTACTACCATAGTAAACTCTAGTAAAACATGTGGGTTACTTTAACATAGTTTTGTAATTTGATTGTGAAAACAGGGACTCTGCTTCAGCCCCCTTTCTGTAGTCTACATAATTTTAAAGATTTCTGTACTCTGCCTCACATTAAACACCGTAATATTTAATCCATTATCATATCCTGATTTACAGAGATCTGACATGTCAAAATTTATTTTTCTGGTCAGTTAAGAAAAGGCCCCCATTATTTTTTTTTTTAAGTCTATTACTTTTTCCTTTTCTTCTCTTGCATACACCTGACCAGAATGCAAGACAGTGCCATAGGCAGGGTTATAAACAGAACTATCCCTTCAAGCAAAGACAAGTCTTGGAAGAATAATAATCTGTACACTGAATCCAAGTATCTTCAAAGGACTCTTACCTCCTTTATTATTAGTAGTATTACAGTTGATACATCCTACTACCTGATGAGCCAAATAAAAGTGAAGAAGCTTACAAGTCTCTTGCTATCTACCAACACATCAAACACGTTACGTGCCTCAGCATGAGTTTTTCCTTTAAGGACAAGAGAAGGAATCCTGCGATTTTTTCATTTCCTTTTTGTAAATAGCTTGGGTGCTTTTATTATTCGTGCTAGTGTGCTATCAATGCCTCTGCTGACTCTTAAAACATCTGGCCCACTGTTTAAAATTCCTGGACTGCAATGATATCAACCCATACTGATAATCAGAGGACCCTCAATTAAGTACCTATAAGGCAACTAATGGTAAGCAAGAAAACGTACAAAAGGACAACAGATGAATTCTTCCCTATCCCAATTCTCAGAAGCCATTAGAATTAATTCATTTTGCCTTAGATTTGAAATTCAAATTCCAGGGAAGATTCAATAAATGTTCATAATTATATAAAACCTGAGACAATCAAGTGATTCTTTGTAATAAATCGTACTAAAGACAGAAACCACAAAGCGTTGAATGAGCTATGCACACTCTGGGTCATATCTCACTGTTATCTGTTTGATTGAATTATACATTTCCCCAACAGCACCAATAATTAAAGATCCACTGTTACCAGAGTACTTTACTATGAATGGGAAAAAAATGCTAAAAAGTAATTGCATGGGACCTCACTGAAACTAGCCCTGGCTTACTTAGGAGAGTTGCCCTATGTTTAAATACTATGTGAATTTTACAACAGTAGCTTAATTTTAAATCTGTTGCCTTACAACAAGAGACAGAGAGTAACTAGACTTCTGGATTCCCAGATTCTTTCACTCAGGCAGCAATATGTTTTCAGGTTATAACAGCAAGTAACAGGATTAATAATATAAAGGATGCCAAATCATTAAAGAAAACAGTATAGTAGTGTGACATATGAAAAGCCACCAACAGAGAATGGAGACAAAGGATTTGGCGCTTATGATAAAAAAGAAGGGCAATTGGAAAAGAAGTAGAACTGTAATGGACAGAAAACATTTGGGAATTTTCATTTTCCTGAACAATATGCCAGAAGATGACTCGTTATTCTCTGTAGAAATGCTCAGATGGGGCAGAGGGGGAAAAACAAAAAAAAAATCCAAAACTGGAAGAGGGAAGACATGTACTGTAGAGAAAGCTGAAACTACATATGGTGTTGATATATTTTATCCCTGTCCTCTAGCAGTCTCTGAGCTAGACACTAAGCAACTAGTCTGTAACTTTCACTGTTCGGTTTTCTCTTCAGATGAAATTATCTTCATATATATTGAGGTATTCAGATTAATAGATCAGCCAGATAAGACAATTAGGTACTGTAAAACCCTCAAATAACTATGAAAAATAGAAAGTGTTTGCCCTCAGCAGTGTAGATAAATCAGTTTCAAGCTATTTGCTTTTTCCATCGTATAAACTTGCTCCCTCTCAGTTTTATCTGAGAACACTGTTACTGTGACTCAGTGGTGCGGTTGTATGAAACCATATGCTCAGAAGACTGAGGGCTGCTTAAGCCTGTCAACAGCCAGACATATCACTGCTGACATCTGCACCAGTTGTCAAACTGATGACTATGAACGTCACTGGTCATTAGACTTACTTTCAGTCATCCAGCTATAGCAACACGACCTGTAACTCTTTTCTGCTACTGTGGGATACAATGACCAATAGTCTGACTCACTGAATTTGAGAAATAGTAGAATGTGGATAATATCCTCAGTTGCTATGACAGCATTCCAGGCAGCATGTGATCCCAGAGCCACAAAGCCTGATAACAGGACAGAGTCCAAGCTCTAAAAGACAAGGAAGATGCTTTTGTTTTACTTTTTATACACATTTCTAGATGGGAAGAGAGGTCAAGCTGCATCAGCCTAGTAGTAACTGCCTTTCATAAAATCTGCTTTCTCCTAGGGCTGTTTCTCATGTATGCAATGGGAAAACAGAAATCAGGATGGCACAGACAGCTGGAGAGCCCAAGACCCCTGGACCTTTTGCTCATAGGAAGTGCTGTTGTGATCATTGCTGCAAGAAGAAAGGGAAACATTTCCTTGCTCTATTTCCTAACTAGTCATGTTGGAACAATCAAAAATATCAGGTCAGATGTCACACACTAACAAGTATTAATTTCCAATCATAATCTAAGTTGTAAATCACATAACTATATCTTCCAGTTCCACAAACACTGTCCAAAACTTAGTAAGAACACCTTGCAATATTGAGTGGGTGCATTGCTCCTGTTCCACGAACACCATATGTTATATTTCAAACATTCTTTTCAATGCTACCTCGCTAACCTTGTAAGAGTTCACTTGTTCTTAAAATAAAACAAATGTAATTTGGTTATTTATTCCAAAAATGTAGTAATTTCTGTCCTAGCACTTGACAGAGATTTCTAAAGTATAACTACAAAGCTTGTTTAAATCATTTAGCATAGAAAGTATATGAAATTACTAAAATCAACATAAATTACCTGAATTTATGTAACAATATGTACATGTAGGGCACTTTATTCAGAGAAAATTTTATGTCTTACTTAACATACCCTTCCTAACAATAATATCAAGAGCAATACCAGCTAATCAGGGCAGATGACATTACCAAACTATCCTCTCAAAGAAAAAAGATCTTAGATGTGAGCACTTCTTCTGCAGTCATCAGGCCACAGCTTAACGGTTCATGGCACAGTAATCTGCAGAATGACCATTCATCTAATTACCCCTGGAATGGTGATATTAATCTACTCATAAAGGGCAAGCTAAGGGTCAATTGCCAGCAGTGGAAAATACACGGCTAATACGCTACAGGCCTGGTTTTGGCTGCCCTTACTGATTTCAGCAGTCTGCACTATTTGATGTAATTTTTGAGTGGATAAAAACACAGAACACAAAACTGGGTCAAATAACATCTATGTATTGCCTGCGATTAATATCTTCAGCATCACTAATGAAATATGATAGCCTCATACTCTGGTCTATCCAGCTGATTCCAGCAACATGGACTCCCACACGACACACGACTCTACAGACAAGTCACTCTTGCCCCGAAACCTTGACCAGGACCTTCCTCAGTACTTCACATTCCTTGAAGCATCTAATCTTCCCTAGGCTTCAATATTTATAATTGATATGATAATTTTGGCCTATAGTTTAAATCTTCGCAAATGGTTTGACAGGCAATAATACAATATTTGCCGGGGAACTTTTGAAACATGCACCCAAACACGTGCATACACTTTTTCTTAGCACAAAAGATACAGGTCATTAGAAAAACAATAAAAAGACATATTTTTGGGAAGAGCAGGAGCGATGTGTTTGAGACAACATAGCCCTAGAAAACTCAACTTCCATTCTTTTATAAGCCATGATTCAGGCTCGGCACTTCCCATGCAGAAAGCACAGACATTTTTAAAAACGAGCCTCAAAGAAGCTTCCCTGTTCCTCATTGTTTTATTTCCTGCTCTTCAGCACTCAAATGGGAATGTGCCAAGAATCACCGAATGCCTCAGCTAGTGCCACTTTGTACTTATCTCCTTGCATGTGGAAAAGTCCAACAGACCTTTCTGCTCAGTCTGGTTCACTTCACAGAATCACAGAATCACAGAATGTTAGGGATTGGAAGGGACCTCAAAAGATCATCTAGTCCAATCCCCCTGCCGAAGCAGGACACCTAGGTGAGGTTACACAGGAAGGCGTCCAGGCGGGTTTTGAATGTCTCCAGAGAAGGAGACTCCACGACCTCTCTGGGCAGCCTGTTCCAGTGTTCCGTCACCCTCACTGAGAAGAAGTTTCTTCTCAAATTTAAGCGGAACCTCTTGTGTTCCAGCTTGAACCCATTACCCCTTGTCCTATCATTGTTTGCCACCGAGAAGAGCCTGGCTCCATCCTCGTGACACTCACCCTTTACATATTTATAAACACTAATAAGGTCACCCCTCAGTCTCCTCTTCTCCAAACTAAAGAGACCCAGCTCCCTCAGCCTTTCCTCGTAAGGGAGATGCTCCACTCCCTTAATCATCTTAGTTGCCCTACGCTGGACTCTCTCCAGCAGTTCCCTGTCTTTCTTGAACTGAGGGGCCCAGAACTGGACACAATATTCCAGATGTTCATAGCAAGAAAGTTACAACCCACACTAACTTTCACAAAATAAACCCTGTTTATACAATCCAATTGTATTAATAATGAACACAGTTATATTTCCTGAATTATATTATACTGGATTTTTTACTTCTCTATGAATAGCAACACAAAAAAAATAATAAAAACATTATGGAAAAGTCATGCCTCACACACAAGTCATCCATATCAACTATATTTGTTAAAGTACAGTGTAGTTTTCTACATTAATTTGCTGTCTAACAAGCAATGTCACTTTAAATGCTATACAAAAATATTAAAGTTTTTCTGAAATATATCTGTGATAGTAAGATGTCGCTTAAACTTAAGTGATACTCATTTTCCCTTGAAGACTTAACACAAACTAGAATTGAAAAGCCAAAATTTTGATTACACATTTTTGCTATGATTATATGGTAATATCTTATTGCACACAATCTTATCAACTTAATTTGCTTCTTTCAATTAGCTTTCCAAAGCTGCAGACTGGGGAGACATCTTACTGCTGTTCCTGTACAATCATAAATCATGTGAACTGGTATTTAAGATTCCCATGCACCGCTCTTTCTAAATTCTGCATCTTCACAGAGAATTTTGGAGGCATAATTGCCTTTAATTACCCTCCCTGGCAAAATAAAACTTCAGCAAATATTACTCAGTTACCTATTCTAGCTGTTTACCAGCTCAAACAATTGGTTTTATTTTGCGGTTGCAAACTGCCTTTTAAAGTTATTTCTATTATGCATCTTCCCTTCAAAGTATTTTTTGGCAATTGCAAACCTGCCAAATTTTAAGATAAACAGAACATTGTAACAAAAAAATTGCATAATCTATATGCCTTCCAATTTTCTTTATAATTTAGAGTATATTTTTTACTTTGTGACTCAGAAAATAAGCAGCTTTATGACTTATTGGCAAATGGGAGAACCTACTTCATTTTCAGGAAAACAAAACAAAAAAACTATATTGATTGATTTATATTTATACTCCAATTTTTAAAATTAATAAATAAAGGCTTCCCTTGCAAAGGCTCTTATTGTCCTCTACTTTTCTCAGCTTGCACTAAACATGCTGAGTTACCAACTATGTCCTGCCTTCACAAAGATTGTGCTTCGGCCATGAATGAAGAAGATGGAACAAGACAAAAGGCAGCTATAATAGGCAAAAATTATGCCACTTAGAATAAACTACAAGTAAGCAAATTAAACGGATTTATCACATTCATAAGCAGTGTTCTAATATAACTTCTCTATTATTTCTAAGATATGAGAACAAGGCAAATATGCTTTACATTTTTTATTACTAAATTATTTCATTGACTATTCAGTCATTCCATAATTAGATGTTTTGTTCTCAGATATATTTTGGTCTTAGCATAGTTTTCCTACTGAACTTATAAACAAAACCCCCTACAGTCAATTCAAAATACCATAACCTTCTTCTAAACACATAATTGGAGTCAAAATAAAATTTAAGTTTACTACTTGATACCACAAGTTACAGTTAGTACCTCAAAAAAAATAATAGTGTTTCTTTTGTATCAATTAGCCAGGCTTTATTTTAAGGGTTGTCCTGCTACTAGAAACTGAGGTAGTGCCTAGATATCATAGTCTTACTTTCAGTTTTTATTAGACCAGAAAACAGCCTTTCCAGAAAGATGCAGCATGACTGTAATTAATTTACAATAGAACAGTTTCTGATGAGTTATCTGCTTGTTTGTTTGGTGTAGCTCTACTCCTGTGAAGACTTCAGTTATAAGTGTCAGTTTTCTTAGGGCATAATTTGCTACATTCAGGTATACAGCTCCAGATAGCATTACAAGAACATTTTATTAATCATACAGAGCAGTCCGAGCACAGATTGTTGTGTTTGTTTAGTTGATGGCATGGAGCAGTACAAATTTTAGTTGGCTGCCTATGTATAGACGGTCAGATTTTCACTTCCAGATGTTGGAGAAATAACATCTTAGCACCCCAGTGCCTATATTTCCAAGATCCACTCAGCTTCATTTCTCAAAATTTCTTTTATGCTTTGGTTTCATGTTCTTACTTTCATTACAAACATTTTCCCAATTTTGTACTTTCTTGCTTGTGTTTCTGTTCTCTTAAGCGAGCTTCTGTTTTCTACTGCTGCTCCCAGCACATCTCAAAGGATTGCAAAGCCTACAGCAGATCTGAAAGTTGAGTTTTTCTTCAGTTATATGTTCTGGGTTATTTTTTTTGCTACATCACTAAGCAGGGACACTGAGCTTCTACATCTTTGTGCCAGTCTGATGGTTTATATGTGTATATAATCTTGAAATCTGGCCGTGTTCTAAAGTGACATTCCCCCCCCCCTTTTTTTTTCCTACAATTATAATGTAATCTCTTCTACAATCATTAAACAACTGAATAAGCATGGTGTGAGCAGAAAGCAGTGGGTACACTTCCATCTCAGTCTATGCCATGTCACAGCGGTCCTGTGAGACAGGACCACAGAACATCTGAGGCTGGAAGGCAACTCCGGAGATCGGCCAGTTGGATTCCCCTACTCTAAGCAAGTTGTCCAAGGCCATGTCCAGTCAGGTTTTTAATATCTCCAAGGATGGAGACTTCACAACCCCTCTAGGAAAGCTGTGCCAGAGTTTGACCACCTTGCCACTGAAAGAAGTTTCTTATTTCCATGCAGAATCTCCTGTGTTTCAGTTTGTGCCCATCCTCATGTCACTGGGCACCACTGAGCAGGGTTATCTCTACTCCCCGCTCAGGTTCTTATGGTAAGATCACCCTGAGCCTTCCCCAGCATGAGCCATCCCAGTTCTCTCATCCTCTTCTCTACAAAGATGCTCTGGGCCCTTAATTACATTCACAGCCCTTTTCTGGACACACAGTATTTATGTCCCTGTCTCACACACTGGGGAGTCCCAGCACTGGACACAGCAGCCCTTGGCAAAGCTGCATCTGGGATGAGTAGTGGGAAGGCATCACCTCCCTCAGCCTGGTGGTGATGCCCTTTGACATCACCAAAATCATCAGAAAAAATTTCCTAAACAGACAGAAAAATCGCTTTCGTTGCTCTCCTCATATTTCATTCAATGGTTTTAAATATGCTACATGTGATTTAACTGATAGTTTTACTTTGTCATTCTGAGATTTCCTACTCCATTGCGTTACTTTCACTATCACTTCTAAACTGGAGAAAGGAATTTTATTTTCATTTAGTTCTAAAGTTTTATCAGTGTTTAGGATGTAAGCATAACAATAATAATAGTTAATCCACAAAAACTGAAAAACAGACTGCATACTCTGCAATCCTGAAATTTAAACCCAAATACAAACTTTGCCTATAAACGCAAGTAAAATACTCTGGATTAATCAACATATTTTAATTTTGTCCTTTATTTTTGATTAGAATATAAAATTTCGGAAAAACTAAGACATTTCAAAATAAATCATTTTCTTCTGAAAATGTTGAAACATAACTCTAACATTCTTCTACATTTAAAAAAAAAATGAAATGTTCATCAGGTAAGTTCTGAGTGCAACTAAGTGACACTTCTAAATTAATGATTTAATATCTTCTAGATTTTAAAGTAGCTGATATTCCTGGATTTCCACTTATTATTGGTAGAACTAAAGGGAAATAATTAAGAATCAGCTCTCATCTCATACAAATTAGCAAAATTCCATGGGAATGAATATAAATGCAAACAATAATTTAGAATATAGCTATTAACTTCCATCAAAACTGCTCTGTTTGGCAGTTGTCATCCAGCCAATTATCAAGAAACTTAATTGCTTCCTGAACAACATATTGGAGATCCTTTGATATGAAACATAAAAATTGACAGAATTATTTTTATCTCCCTTCTGCAGCATGTATCACTTTAATTAATATCCATTTTTAAATTCATTCTTATCACTTCACAGATTTTTGTCATTTCTCACAACATTCTTTCACATTCTAGGATTTTGAGGCTTCTGACTCAAACCTGGTCTGTAAAGCACCAGCCTCACCCTGGAGAGTACATACTTCAGTTTTTAAAAGGCAATCAGAAAGTGGATATCGTGCTCATCCTATCCAGCTACCTGAGCAAGAGATATAACAAGCCAGACAACAGAACAGCAAAACCACAGTACAGTTTAAAGCTGCTTAACTCATTTAGGACCAGATCTTATTACTTTTGCCCATGAAGTATCAATTATCCCCATCAATGCTTATAGGAGAATTAAAAGTCTTGTTTATAACAGCAATACAATGTTTTTAATACTCAAAGACTCATAATAACTTTAACAAATTATAAAAAGTCTTATCACATCCTTAAAGGTGTTATTTGCACATTTGAAGAGGGAAGGAACAATGCATAGAGTGAAGAGGAGCTTAGTTTTTACATGAGCTCTGAGCAGACCCTAGCTAGAGTACAGATGGTTAGCATCTTTGCAGATACATCCAAACACTCAATGGTTTTCTGAAAAGGGAAATCCCTGCCAGTAAAGAAACAAGCTTGTTTAGATTTCCTACTATCTATACAGTAATTGAACCAGATATTATAGCAGCAACAACAAAAACCACGAGGCATTAAATTCAAGAAATTTTCACTCATTGAAAATGCAAATTGTTTTTTAATTTCCTGACCTTATAGTGCAAGAGGATGAACACTGCAAGTTGATTACCATATCATAATCTCATGGAATTTGATAGGTTAAATACCCAATTACAAACACTCTGCATGGCAAAAGACTAAAGAAATGTACTTGGTATTCTGAAAGTAGGAAGCTGGCATTTTAAACAGCAAGACAAAGAAAGTTATAAAATTTTGGGTTACAAAGCTACTGGATAATTTAAAAATACATGCACATGTTAAACCCAATGTCTTTCTAAAATCAAATGTGTGCTGGTAGAAGTTACACTAGTATTCAACTATACTTAAACACACAAAAAAATACACAACCCTCCCTTCATTCATGAGCTCTTTTCAAACAGTCTTGTTTTGTATGCACCAGGTGTGTATGTCTGATGGTAACATATTTTTTTTTCCTATGCTACTCCCCAAGAAGATTACTCATGAGCACCCCTGCAGTGGGTCTGGTTAGGATGGAGTTAACCTTCATTGTAGCAGCCTGTACATTGTGCTGCTTTGGATTAGTGACTGAAGCAGCACTGGTAACACCACAGCGTTTCAGTGACTGCTGAGCAGTGCAAACACTGAATCTGCTCTTTTTTCCCCCCACTCTTCTGCTCCCAATGAGCACGTTGGGTTGGGCACAGAATCTGGGAGGGGACACAGCCGAGACAGTTGACCCCAACTGACCAAAGGGATATACTAGACCGCGTAAAGAACTGGGCAGAGGGTGTTGGCCTGGGATGGAGCCATTGCTCAGAAACTGGCTGGGCATCCAGCTGCTTTTGGGAATTGCCAAGCAACTGCCTACGCATCACTTGTGTTCCCTTCCCCACCCCCCCGGTTCCTTTATTTAGACTGCCTTTATCCTGACCCACAAGTTTTCTTGGTTTTGCTCTTCCTGTACCCTCGCTTGTCCCACAGGGCAGGAGAACAAATGTATGAGCCCTTGTGTGATGCTTAGCTGCTGAATGGGGTCAATTCACCACCTTAGAAATATCCTGCCCTGGTGCAATTCTTCCTTATTTTTCTAAATCAGTCATTGTTTTGTAGCCTCTGCAAATGTTGACAGATCACGGAACTTTGTGATACAACCTATGGAAATGAATTTGGACCCGAAGATCGGCTTTAGCTTAAACACTGAGTCATGTGCATTGGATTAATCAGACTAGCAAAAAAGCAGTTTTTACTGCAAGGGTATGCTAAAATAATTTAAAAAAAAAAAAAAAAAAAAAGAGAGAGAGGGGTAAAGTCACAAGGCTAGTCCTTGTCTTTTCCATTCCTCATTTACTGAGATCCCCTAGATTTTGCGTTAGGGTTGAAGGCCTGCTGCTTTGACAATTAACAGCCATTAATATCCATTGAACAACGCAAACAGATGAGACTGTCATCAGGCCCTGTCTGTAGCCTGTTTAAGTAGTTAGTAAAATGTAAAACCAAGATGAAATCAGAACAGAAAAGAAAGTAGGATACTGGAGACTCAAGGACTGCCTTGTCTACATCATTAATAGTCCTCCACATTGTTTTCCATTACATTGGTATGTATGTAAAAGGATCACTTCGCTTCTCATAACTCTCACTAGCGTGAACTGATGTGATTTGATACACTTTAACATTTTACAGAAAGAAGCATTCTGAGAGTTTGTGCATTATAACCAGCGAGTTGCAGCAGTAACTGTATTCAGAAGCACTTGACATTTTTAACAGAACAGAACTAACCTTAGAATCGTATTTCACACTCAGCTAACCTGGTGCCTTTTTAACCAAAAACTGCGATCTTCTGAGAAAGATTTTTAAATATTCTATTTCAATGCTGAAGTCTAGCTGCATACTACATTCAATTTCTAGCATACAGTTTGCTTTAAGACTTCTAACAAGAAAGGGAAACTTTAAATGTATAGATATATATTTAAAAGATAAGCAAAATGTTTTTATATGTGCATATATGTATATATGGCTAGAGTGAATTAAGCTACAAAAGGTATATTCTATTGACAGTATCATGGCACTTTCACATTTGAGTGTTATTCTAGAGCTCTGGCTCAGGCTTTATGAAAGTTGAGGAAACTGGCTTGAAACCCAAAAGGAAGTATCTCAAGGATCAGCCCACTTTATTTCATACAATATCTTTCATGCAAGTATTTCAGAAAACTCTGCAGCAGATACAGAATAGTTAAACTAAAAAAGCAGATGAATGAGACAGAGATCAATATCATTTTTTAAAGAAGCAAGAGACATTTCTTAGTGTCTTACAATCAGGAAGCGTTAAATCTGAATTTCCCTAACTACTGAGTTTCTGATTATAATGTCATTATAATGAAAATAACAAAAATGATCCCATTTATGCCTCACAGATTTTATAGCTTTCTCTAATCAGAATTTTACCAACGCTTCCTTTAGAATTACTTCTGTAAGTAGCTTTGTTTTCTAAATAAAATTAGAGTTTGCTGCTTTTGATAGAAAGCGTAATAACTCTAGAGAAACATGAGCAAAATTATTAAAGAACTGATGCTAACTTGGAAGCCTTGAAAACACATTTAATTTAGGAACTACTACATGACTCATTTAGTTGCTTTCCATGTCCACTTGGCAATTTAACAAGCAAAAGAACCTCTCAAATATAATAAAAGTCCTTTTATAAATAGTGTTAGTTAGGAATTTCTTTGGTTTTGCATGTATTATGGTGCAGATTTTCTGTTTATGGAACTTGATGTAGCTCATTTATCATGAAGATATTTACAGGACCTACATCTGCAGAGAACCTGGCTCTACACATTTTTAAAAAACCCACTAACACTAACCCTAACACTGTGGAAATACTACTGACATTTCCTGTAAATATTGGGTTTTTTTCAGATTTTGGTGTGCAGGTGGAACAACGTATATTCTCATGGGGTTCTTTCAGTGTAGTAACAGTGACTGTTGCACGGAAGACTTTGGAGCTGTTTTGCCCAACTGGAAAATTGCAGTTAAGGAAGCCCCCTCATGCCAGCCTTCCCACCAGGAAAGATTCACTCCTGCACATCTGGGAAAGGAATCTCCTTGGACAGGGACTCATCACCTCCTCTACAGTCCACATTACCTACCTCAAGGCAGAACACCTACTTGGGTCCAACTGAGTTGTACTCAGACTTCAGTGAAAGCAACAAAAGCCCATTGTTGGGTGTTTTGAGCTTTTAAGTAATTCATACTTAAGTATTAGAAGCTTATTGAGCATAAACTGACAAAGCTACACAAATTTCAATCCTTACACAGTGAAAATCTGAACTACTGATAGTGTTACTTTTTGATGTGTTTAGCACACACATTGTACACTCAGTAAATCTAACAAAAACTGTAAAAAGCTGATATATATTTCTGTAGACTATGCTGACCTTAAAAACCATTTCTGAAGTTTTCCCCCCTTCAAATTATAATGCAGCCCATACTAGCATTTTCAGCCTCTATGGGTACACTTAGACCTAGAAAAAATAAACAACAAAAAATTGTATCGATGTAATTGTAGTATTCAGGCAGATAAAGAATGAGAGGAGAATGAAATGCCACCCAGGACAGGATGGAATGTGCCATGGAGATTTTCCAATGTTCTCAAATTTTCCCCAGTGAAAGGCCTCAAGTCTGCACTGAACACATGCAAGTGTGTTGGTAATTCACAATACCCTTGTCTTTATCCATATTCCTCAACTACTGTAATAGACTACATTACTGAGACTAGAGTAGATAATTGACATTTCCTTCATTCAGACCCCAGACACCCCCATTTCTTAATCTGTTTCCTTCTGTTAACACATATACTGCAGTCAGTCCTGTAGGCAGGGAAAGCTCTGCGCACCATTACCCATCCCAGTGCTACTCAGCTCCGTGTTGGCTGGGGGCTCCTCTGAACATTTCTATTTGCTCAGTTTTGAAAGCAGAAACAAAAATCTCAAAGGAAAAACAGATTAAGGGAATGAGAAACACCGCAACTGCTGCTGCTACCACCTGCCAGTGGAGCGATCTGAATGTGACATCACCTGTTCTCAGGGTGCTTGGCCCTATCTCTACCCACCGCAGCCACTAAGGACTTTGCACAATTATTACACAGCACAACTACAGACAAATTCAGAGCAATTGTTGCAGAAGATGCTTAAGCTACTGATTATTTTTCAGTGAGGCAACATGTAAAGTGAACAAAGTAACACAGACTTTCAGTGTAAATGCTCAGGCTTAAAGTAATCAATACATATATTATTCAAGAAGTCCCTTTAAAAGCTTAAGCTACCACATAACATTTCAATTAAAAAGCAGTATGATGCCTTTGAAATTTACATTGCATGCTTTGTCCTCTATGGCATTTACTCCTACCTCAAAGCTCATGAAATAACAGAACTTCACTTTTACCTCATTGTAAAATTTTCAGAGCTTTTTTTTCTTTTTCTTTTTTTAGGCTTTTCCAAATGTTTTTTAATAAATTCTTATTATTCTGTGACCATTTGTTTATTTAAAATGTTTGGAACACAGTCAAAATGGTACAAAGCTAACCTTATCTCTATGTTAAAAAAAAATAATCAATAAGTACCTGTTGACTGTCTTAAAACTTGTATTTGAAGATGCATTTTATTTTTAATATTGGTATACTTTTACAGACCTGGCATATCTACTTCTTAACGGCCTTCATGAAGCATTTCAGTTAGCATTATTTATATCCTCAGATCCAGCCAAGGTTTTCTTTCAAACTATTTTTTTTTAGTTACAGTTGCTTTAAATAAACAGGTACCTACCTCCATATGACATGAATACTGAATACTGGAAGTGGTGATGAAGAGAATCATAGAAAGTAGCCTCTAAGTCTTCCTTTTCTGTAAAGTACTTGATGGTACAGGGATATATGTGATAAATCATATATTAAACCCTATTTTCACAAACAAATTTTCCCACCATAGAAAATCCAGTGTATATAACACACTACCTACAGAATTTTCTTAATGAATCCTAACACAACCATTCCCTAGTTATTAGGCCATCACATTCTTACACAAAACTTCATATCCCTTTTCTTAATAGATTATATCTGATGAAAAAAATGCTCAATATATTTTAGAAGACTAACAGTGATAATGCATGTTTTTACTTCTTAGTTACTGATACTTCTTATGACACAACACAATCTGGAACTTTATAAAAGGCATCAAATTTTATAATACGACAAAACCAGTAACTTCTCATGAAACAAATTAATGACTGAATGGTGATAATTTCAGCTTTTATTTTTAAGTAGAAGGAAGAACATAGCCCTAGACATGAATTTATCCCTACTCTGAGCAGATAAAACAATTCACTTTTGATACATATTAATAGAATGTTCTTTTTGTGACAATCCTCTTGAAAGTACAAGGCGACACTAGTGAACTTTCATGCCTCATCAGACTTCTGGACAGATTTATAAGTCAATGAATCAACAAAATAAATAAAATAAATAAATAAAAATAATTTATGTGATGTGTCGCCCCACCCCCCCAAACTAGCTATCAAGATTGCCATTTCCCCCCCTTTCCTCTGCAGGAAGAGCAACTCTTCATCTTAATGAGGGTAATGATGAACTTCTTGCTAATAATTGCATTGAATTTAACATGAGATTTTAAATTATACCATTACAGGATAAAGCAATTTTTAAGTTTAATGACATCTGAATCTAAATTTAACTGCCTATGAATTTCAAATCTCCAATAACAACATGAATTACATGGTTGCCTTTTTTTTTTTTTTTGGTTGGTTGGTTTTGTTTTCTTTGTTTGTTTGTGTTGTTGTTTTTGGTTTTTTGGTTTGTTTTTTTTTTTAGTTACAAATTAATTTGTGACTCCTACAGAAACAGTTGAAATTAAAAGCCTCTTAAGAATGTGAAGAATCTTACTCAAAACATTATGAACTTCTGAAAAAGAAGTGAAAATTGTATTTATAGTTGAGTTTGAGATCCTACTGTAGAGCTAAAATAAACAGAAAAATAAGCTTTACAGCATATGCAAATATTTCACAAATAAATCCTTCCAAATTAATCCATTGGGGGGGCAGGATGAAGACAGACATACATGTGCATATTTTAATATATATATATATTAAACATGTAAAAATATGCACACTTACATCCTCCCACTCAGATCCCTATGGGACACTGTCATTTAGTCTCATGACTGCTACAGCAGAAAAGGCTAGCATTTAAATTCTCTCTCTCCTATTTTTTTGATCTTACATGAGGGCTCTTCTACCTGAGCTGTAACTTCATCTATTCACCTTCAAACTCATCTATTAAACTTGCTTAATTCATATGAAAAATGAAGGATTCATTACACCAAAGGGGCAGGCTGACTCTATAACTCAATGGCATACACCTGGGAGTCTCAAAGATTTGAAAGACAATCGTGGTCCAGTGTTGAGTGTCATGTCTCTGTTGGGTATTTAGTAATAGTCTGATGGCAGCAGGACAAGACTGTGGTTTGCTGCATAGCTCAGTAAAGTTTCAACGGATCATTTACTTTGCCAGGGTGCTTTTTTGTTTCGTTTTTGTTGTATATACCTGTTGCTTCCTGTAATATACTTAGACTGAAAACCCTTGCCTTTAGCATTTGTACAGCAGTCAGATCAGCAGTGACCTGGCTCACAAGCAGAGTCCCTTGTATTAGAACTGTAGAGCATGAAGATATCTAATAATAATTGTAAAATCCTATAGACAGAAATATGCTTTAAAGTTGCAGTAAAAGCAAAGACATGTATAGTTACTTAAGCAATGATAAAATAACTTTTAAGTTTTTGGAAGTACTGAGTATTATTTCTAAAGGTTTTATAAGTTTAGACTTGACCAGGAAAGCCATTTAAACTAAGCAGCTAGACTATAAAGGAAGAACAAGCAGAGATTAAAAGAGCAGAAACAAACTATTTGTAAGCCTGTTACTGGGAATACAAGGAAAACTAAAGCTTATGAAACAGATAAGCATTCAACATCCAACTGGAATATAAACAAACCGTTAGCTCTTCATTGTGTGAAGTGCTCTTCTATTGCCCTTCCACATTCCTCTAGGCATTGTTTATTCAGTCTCTCGCTTGCACTGGATTCCTGTGAGCCAAAGATACTACAAATGACCTTAATCTTTTTCAGTACGATCTATATGTACCTGTTGTCAGTAATTACATTAAGGCTTAAAAGAAACTGAGAGTACCACTGTTGCACGTTGTTGTTTTACACAGAGGGTTTTTTTTTCCTTTTTTTGATCACTGAGACAAATAGTACAGTTTAAAGAAAGTAAAGCAAATCTGCAACCAGCACAGTTAAAATATTAAAGCAAACAACCCAGAAAACACCAACAAAAAAACCCCTACCTGACACACAGTATTAATACAATTTCTTTCTCGGCACAGCCAGTCATTGTGCATGCATGGTAGTTGAGTAGGTGTAAATAGAGCAGTAAGCAGAAAGAATAAAACGGGTCCTGAGGCCAATTACAGAGAATATTCAATTATCTAGTCATAACAATTACATCTTGGATTAAGTTAATGTTGGCTATTGTTTTTCCACAGGTGCAAGCAAGATTCTATCTGTTAATAACCACTCCTTTTGGCAGATGTCCCCTAAGCACCGAATCCAGGCTCACGGGAATCAGATCTCCATCCTTCCAGCAAGGGATCTCCTCCCACATCCTCCTCTCCTNACTTGACCAGGAAAGCCATTTAAACTAAGCAGCTAGACTATAAAGGAAGAACAAGCAGAGATTAAAAGAGCAGAAACAAACTATTTGTAAGCCTGTTACTGGGAATATAAGGAAAACTAAAGCTTATGAAACAGATAAGCATTCAACATCCAACTGGAATATAAACAAACCGTTAGCTCTTCATTGTGTGAAGTGCTCTTCTATTGCCCTTCCACATTCCTCTAGGCATTGTTTATTCAGTCTCTCGCTTGCACTGGATTCCTGTGAGCCAAAGATACTACAAATGACCTTAATCTTTTTCAGTACGATCTATATGTACCTGTTGTCAGTAATTACATTAAGGCTTAAAAGAAACTGAGAGTACCACTGTTGCACGTTGTTGTTTTACACAGAGGGTTTTTTTTTCCTTTTTTTGATCACTGAGACAAATAGTACAGTTTAAAGAAAGTAAAGCAAATCTGCAACCAGCACAGTTAAAATATTAAAGCAAACAACCCAAAAAACACCAACAAAAAACCCCCTACCTGACACACAGTATTAATACAATTTCTTTCTCGGCACAGCCAGTCATTGTGCATGCATGGTAGTTGAGTAGGTGTAAATAGAGCAGTAAGCAGAAAGAATAAAACGGGTCCTGAGGCCAATTACAGAGAATATTCAATTATCTAGTCATAACAATTACATCTTGGATTAAGTTAATGTTGGCTATTGTTTTTCCACAGGTGCAAGCAAGATTCTGTTAATAACTACTCCTTTTGGCAGATGTCCCCTAAGCACCGAATCCAGGCTCACGGGAATCAGATCTCCATGCTTCCAGCAAGGGATCTCCTCCCACATCCTCCTCTCCTCTGAGCCACCAGCTGGGGTAAGCAGAGAGCAGTAGGACATGTGTCATAGCAGGTAAGCAGAGACCCAGCCTCAGAGCCCACTCCCTCGTGGTCTTGCTTCTAAGGCAAGTAAAGTCTAGAAAAGTTCATGACAGGAAGAAATATAACAAGGACTCATATTAATAAATGTAGGGGAAAATAACTGTCTGATTTTGGCCACTTGACAAATGGAATTTTGAGAAACTGTGCACAAGTAGTTATGGCTGATCTAAGAAACTTTGGTCTTTCAACCAAAGATTCTTGTTTTTATCTTAGACCAAGAAAAAATGTTTAAATTCAGAAACAGTGAATCAACATTCATAGTTTAATTAAACTAAGTTCATTTTTTAACAGTAAAAAGCAGTAAGAAGATTTTTTTTCATTTGTTGGGAAAAATCAAACTAGTGTTTTGTTTGGTCTTTTATTTTCTAAAAAAAAAAAAATCAAGACACAGGAGGATTAAACGGTATTTCCTCAGAGTGCCATGACTCCTCATGAGAGCTCTATATCAGATTCTTACTTCTATTCTCCTGTGAACAAATTATATTTCATATAACGTTCCCTCTAGCTTACAGGGAAAAAGTTAATGCAACATGGGTAAAGCAAATGCTAATGGCACATCTCCCCCAAACCAAAGACGTCGTTCCTAGCAAAGAATAAGAGGCCCACCTACAGATCCNAAAAAAAAAAAAAAAAAAAAAAAAAAAAAAAAAAAAAAAAAAGGCAAGCAGATGGCAACCTAAACTAGATTTCAGGGAAAGTGGAAAATCTATCATTTATTCTAGAAAATTTCAGAGACCATATTTCCAGAGGTAACATTTCCAACAGATCATTAGAAGTTTGAGAAGTTTCTCATTAAAAAACCCCACCACCCAGAAGTGTATTTCTCAAGAGACTTATAATCTTAATCATTTCAGTACAGGCACACAGATGGAATACATAGTATTCCCCGCTGCAGCTCAAACTACTTGTCTTCTTACTGGTTTCTGTTTTGAGACTATTCAGAATATACATGGTCTGCCAACTAGAAACCTTATATTTCCCAAAAGCAAGGAACAAAAACAAAAAAAAAAAAACAAAACCACACAACAAAACCAAAACCACCCAACCAAAAAACCCCACACCATAAAACCCCACAAACCCACACAAACAAAGAATGTTTCTTTGTTTTGTTTTGCAAGGCATACGTCTTTTGAATGCCTACTAGCTGTTGAAGTCACACAGGCAATTTAAAATAGCCTTACAGCAATCTCTTTTCCTTGCTACAGCTTACATACCGAATACTATAATTGGTTTAAAGCAGGGTCAGAAGCTTCATACTTGCAACCAGACATTACATGGACTTCTGGGGCTAGCAAAACTTCTAAGTCTTGTGTCTCTCAGTAACAGTACACTGGTAGTACTACCAAAGAGTGGTACTACAATTTGCACTACGTGGAGTTATAATACAAGGTGAGACATTAAACATGACACAGCTTGTTTCACTCATAAAATTCAGCCATATATTCATGTGTACGTACCTAAGAATTCAAAAGGCATTGTGGACACGTATACAGATTCCTGTTTTACCTGATTTCCTACATCTAATACACACTGAGAAAGACACATTCTACTTATGTAAGAGACTACATAATCTCAAAATTACATCAAATATGGGAAAGACACCTGTCAGGTTTACCAGATCACCTCTCAGGTTACCTTTCACAAACCACATTCACAAAATCACAGAATGGTTGGGGTTGGAAGGGGCCTCTGGAGATCATCTAGTCCAACCCACCTGCTAAAGCAGGTTCACCTAGAGCAGATCGCACAGGAATGTGTCCAGGTGGGTTTTGAATATCTCCAGAGAAAGAGACTCCACAACCTCCCTGTGCAGCCTGTTCCAGTGTTCTGGCACCCTCAAAGTAAAGAAGTTTTTCCTCATATTGAGATGGAACCTCCTTTGCCTCAGTCTGTGCCCGCTTCCCCTCATCCCATGGTTGGGCAGCACTGAAAGGAGTCTGGTCCCATCCTCTTGACATCCATCCTTGAGATACTTATAAAAATTCATAAGAGCCCCTCTCAGCCTTCTCTTCTCCAGGCTGAACAGACCCAGCTCTCTCAGTCTCTCCTCATAAGAAAGGTGTTCCAGGCCCCTCATCATCTTCGTAGCTCTCTGATGGACTCCCTCCAGTAATTTCTTGTCCTTCTTAAACTGGAGAGCCCAGACCTGCACACAGTAACCCAAATGTGGCCTCACCAGGGCAGAGTAGAGGGGGAGGAGACCCTCCCCCGACCTGCTGCTCACACTCTTCTGAATGCACCCCAGGACACCATTGGCCTTCTTGGCCACAAGGGCACATTGCTGACTCATGGTCAACCTGGTGTCGACCCAAACTCCCAAATCCTCCTCTGCAGTTCTGCTTTTCAGCAGGTCCACCTATAACCTGTACTGGTGCATGGGGTTATTCCCCCACAGGTGCAGGACCCTTCACTTGCCCTTATTGAAGTTAATCAGGTTCTTCTCTGCCCACTCCTCCAGCCTGTCCAGGTCTCACTGAATGGCAGCACGGCCTTCTGGTGAGTCAGCCCTTCCTCCCAGTTTGGTATCATCAGCAAACTTGCTGAGGGTGCACTCAGTCTCTTCATCCAGGTCACTGATAAACAGGTTGAACAGGACTGGACCCAACACTGATCCCTGGGGGACCCCACTAACTACAAGCATCCAACCAGACTTCTGACCATTAATCACAACCTTCTGAGCTCTGTCATCCAGCCAGTTCACAATCCATCTCACCGTGCATTCATTCAGCCTGCACTTCCTGAGCTTGCCTATGAGGATGTTGTGAGAGATGGTGTCAAAAACCTTGCTGAAATCAAGGTAGACAATGTCCACTGCTCTCCCCTCACCTACCCAGCCAGTCATACTGTCATAGAAGGCTGCCAGGTTGAGCGAATATGATTTTGCTTTGGTGAACCCATGCAGACTACTCCTGATAACATTCTTTTCCTCCACAGGCTTGGACATGATGTCCAGAATAAGTTGTTGCATCACCTTTCCAGGGACAGAGGTGAGGCTGACTGGCCTGTAGTTTTCTGGGTCATCCTTCTTGCCCCAGGTGCTCTGTCCCTTTTTCCACGTTATATAAACATCCTTCTTCCACCTGAGATTTGATCAGAGTTCCTTACTCATCCATACTGATCTCTTACTCCCTTCACTTGATTTCTTAGTCATAGGGATGCATTGGTCTTGAACTTGGGGGAAGTGATGTTTGAATATTAGCCAGCTCTCTTGGACCCCCCTACTTTCTAGAGCTCTATTCCATGGGATTCTTCCGAGCAGGACCTTGAAGAGGTCGAAGTTCACACTGCTGAAGTCCATGGTTTTGGTCCAACTTATTGTCCTGCTTCCTCCACACAGGGTCCTGAACTCCACCATCTCATGTTCGCTGTAGCTGAGGCTGCCCCCAGTCATGACATTTCCAATTAGTTCTTCTTGGTCTGTTAGGACAAGGTCCAGCAGCACACCTCTCCTCATTGGCTCCTCCACCATCTGCATCAAAAAGTTGTCATCAATGATCTGTAGGAGCTTCCTGGACTGTGCACATGCTTAGCGGCGTTGCCCACCCAGCACATGTCAGAGTGATTGAAGTCTCCCATGAGAACCAAGGCATGTGATCGTGAGGCTGCTTCCACTTGTATGTAGAAAGCCTCATCAACTTCCTTCTCCTGATCAGGTGGCCTGTAGTAATCACCCACAACAGTGTCCCCCTTGTTGGCTTGTCCCTTAATTTTTACGCATAAGGACTCGAGTCATTCATCATCCCCCAATATACGTTCCCAATATACACTGCACATCTCCCTGAAGTCTAGGTGGAAAGAGTGTTACAACTGTAAACTCAGACACCCAAAAGGTAAGAATTAACAGAATTAATATAGCTTCTGTAAATCTAATAACATATCTTGAGCTCATACAGTTTTGATAAATTTTAAATATATAGTCACATCATTTAACACAAAAGTACTTAGTATTTAATTTTTACCCACATCATTTAACAGGTGACCTCATGCCTTACTTGCTGGGTACTATTGAACTGTGAATTGGGAAAGAATTATCAGTTCCCCTTGTAAGCTGTCTGGTGGCACGCATCACACTAGTATCAGAGTGCTTCCCAATTCTAATTTTTCACCGGCCTCCACTGAGACAAGGATCTATTATTATCCCCAATACACAGAAAGGGAGTTAAGACAAATGGAGTGTAAGGTCAAATCTGATATCTAATTTGGGACGGATGGGTTGTGATTATTTACTATTGCATACCACTTCATATTCCCAAATCACAGTTCTCATTAATAAATTTAGTTAAACTTAAATGGCTCAAGGACTAAGCCAAAGGCCACAGATATAATCTCTTCCCCTGTCCTCTTAGTTGCCTCATCCTACTCTCACCAACCAAGATTGCTAAAACTTCTCTGCCCAGCCATCACACTGTTTTCCTGCATGAGCAAGTCTTGCTTTAAGTTTCCCATGTCCTTCCTCCAGCCTATTGTTTTTCATACCTTGTCACTAATAGACTTCTGAATTCTCAAATCTATCTGTTAACACCTAAAGTAATTATCCTTCTGCTGCTTACCTTCCTTTCATTGAAGCTATCCGAGTTCTTTTCCGTGGATTTCAGGTTCGTTATGAGATTCAAATTCCTTCTTCTTGCAGGACTGACCCTAGGCTGTAACTTTTTTTGCCTCAATCTGTCTTCAAATGTGTACATTAATCAAAGTTTGTACTAATTTTTCATAGGTAATAGATGCTATTATGAAATATATTAAGCATAAAAGTCAAGAATTGACAATTACTATCTTCATTAGGTTTGAGCACAAGGAAAGTGAATGACTTTAACACTGGGTATCAAAGGTTAAAGAGGTCATACAGATATCTGCAGACTTAGAAAATTAATGTCTTAATTAGAAAAAAAAATAGCTTGTTTCAAATATTTATGCTTCTCAAAGAATCAAGAAAAAGTAAACCTATAAAAGCATCATCAATATTTGTAACAACCTTTACAAGTTTCATGGCAAATATATCTAGACTTGCAAACAATCTAATTTGTAAGCATATTGAGGCAATGAGGAGTTATGTATTCTTTGTTAGCCAGAAAAGAAGTAATAAAACAAAGAGAAGCATACTTTCAAAGCAAATATTCCCACAGCTAAGTATAAACTTTGAGTTACAACAGCATAATCAACTATCACAGAGAGTCTTACATCAGATATAAAGCATGTAAAGATTAATTTCTTTACCAGTATGTTTAAGTAACAACAATAGTATGTTTAAGTAACAACAAGAACAATTAGTCTAGGATACACCACAGTCAACTCTGCCCCACCACTCTGATAGAAAATAAAGACATATGGCTTTGAATACATCCCACAGTTTGATTAGCATCATCATAATGAAAGTCGAGACTGCAGCAAACAGTCCCAGAGGTACACTCAAACCTGAAGCTAAAGTTCATCAGCCTGTTCTAATTTCAGTCAGTAGCCCAGCGCCTACTTGGTAGTGAGACACCAAAGACATTCCCCACACCAAGCCCACTTTGCCACTAATTCAAGACCAACACTGAACAGTGCTGAAAGTGTTTATTTCTTATTATCAACTAATCTTAGGACTCAGTCATACTTTGGAAACCATACCCTCTAATTTAGACTATGGTAGGGGTATCAAACTCATTTTCACCGGGGGCCACATCAGCCTCGAGGTTGCTTTCAAAGGGCTGAATGCAATTTTAGGACTGTATGAATGTAGAAGTTACATTTATACGTACATTACATTTGGCCCTTTGAAAGCAATCGTGAGGCTGATGTGGCCCTGGTGAAAATGAGTTTCACACCCCTGGACTATGAGACCAAAATCACCAAGGGTGACAAAGACTGGCATTTTATACTCAACACTAGCATTACTGCAATAACATAGTTATAACCCCAAAGCTGTAACAGACTCCCTATACAATGCTTTTTTTTTTCTTTATGAAGACAGTTTATGCTAGATCTGCCTTTTATAATTCTCCTCCTTCATTTATTTTCCTTAGCCATAACGATAACATAACTCTTATTACGAGAAAAACAAACAAACAAACAAGACCAAGCTACATTTTACCAGTACGAAATGTAAAGTAAAAAAACCAACAGAAAGTCTTTACCTGTCTTTAGGAAATAGCTCAAAACTATTTCTGAAGGCTTGACAATAACTTATCAGAATCCTCACATCTAAGAAAAGTAGCTCTAAATCAGCCTAAATCAGAAAAGCCTGATTTCATTTTTCCATTCATATTCCTACAAGAGGCAAGATCACATCCCAGAGTTTTGGCATTAAGTAGTTGATTGAGCTCTCAACCTGACTTTAAATTATTACTGCAGATGGTCTCCAATGAAAACTACAACAACAAAAAAACCACCAATCAACAAAAAAAAAAACCAAAACAAAACAAAACAACCAACCAAACAGACAAAAGGCAACAATAAAGACCCAGAATCAGAAGCACCTGGTACTGCAGCAATTCTTTCGCAATGGACTGGCTTGCCTCACCCCATAGATAAGATTATACAATAGCATACAACAATGCTGGAGAAAAATACGTATCTCTAAGAACTAAGGGTCAAATTCTGATCTTATTTACGATAATGTAAATGTCAACTAGACCAAGTTAGAGCAAAAGAGGTAGAAATGTTACATTGCCATATGTGAAATTAAGTACTCTTGCAAACTAGCTCTAGGTGATCTTTACTTTTGACAAAAATCCTCTCTGTCTCACCCAGTCTTTGTTCATAATCCCCAATATGTGATTTTAAAAAGGATACCTACTTTAGGAATNAAAAAAAAAACAAACAACAACATTCCTACACCAAATAGTAATAACAATATAATTTAATTTATAGGGTGGCTGAGGTCTAGTGCTGTTTTGCCTATTAAATATGGTAATATTCTGAAGTTCAGTACATACGTATGTGGAAANTAATATTTTTTTAATTAATTAAAACCACACCTTAGAATTATTATTTTGTACTTTATTATCAGGATATGATGACTTAATGAGTTTGAATTGTTAAGGATTGTTTAAGCAGAGCTGCTAAAACGCTTTCGTTTCCTCGCCCTCCTCACACCTGCATCATATGAGCAGATGCCTAATTTACTGACACAATTAACTTTCTCCTTCTGTGCTTGAGCTTTTTAATAGTAGTAGATAGAGAAATTAAAACTAATAAATGTATTCCATTTCTACCCTTTAAAAATACTGTCTTATATTTAAATCAAGAAACAGTCTGAAATGCACAATTTGTACAGGAATTCTGTATTCAGCACTATTAAAAAAAAAAAAAAAATAGGCCAATTCCTTCCAGAATCCTATATTTAGATTTGGCTTTGAGTATTTTAAATTATTCACTTTTACTTTTAATTACCAATTTTTTTTACATTAATTGGGGTAAGTGCTAAAAATCCAGCATACCCAAACCACAGAATTTTAAACAAATATTCCCACATATTTACCTCCATCACTCTAAGACAAACAGAACCCAATATAGGCAAAATATTATGTATTTTACTAAACACACTCTAATTCTTACCATGCAAATAGACAAGTTTTTCACAGGGAACAGGGAAATATCAGTTTGTTGTTTGCTGAGGATGCTTAATACCCTGTTATGAAGTAAGAGTTCTCATTTTCTGAAGCTGTTATGCTTTGTAATGTAAATGCACCAATGAAAGGATGGTCTCATGACTGCAGATGAATTGCACTACATGAGTGAAAATAATTGCTGGTATTCTAACAAATGAATTTGGTGACTTCAGCACATTTTATATAATGATAAATACAAGCAGCTGGTGCAGGTGTTCACAGACACTACAACGTATTTCTTTACTATTTGATTTTACTAATTTCTCTGCATAATGTTTTGCATACTAGTCAAGTGCAATAAAAAGATATGAGACTGTAGGTTCTGAAGAAGCTAGTTGATATAAAACATAATCTGTAAGTATAGCAAAAAGAAAGGAATTTTCCACTGAAACATTATGACATCATATTATAATTATGATTAACATATAAACAAGGAGATATATCGTGAGACTTTGAGGTGGCAGGAATAAAAGATATATCTTTGGAAATGTAAATATGAATGATGTGAATGGGAAAGAGTAAACTGTAAAAAAAAAAAACAAACAACAACATTCCTACACCAAATAGTAATAACAATATAATTTAATTTATAGGGTGGCTGAGGTCTAGTGCTGTTTTGCCTATTAAATATGGTAATATTCTGAAGTTCAGTACATACGTATGTGGAAAATATAGATAGATAGATGGATAGATGGATAGATAATAACCAAAAAACCCAAAAAATATACATCCCTAGAATGATGAATAACTGAATTTCAAAAGCATTTAACCTACATATGCATACAGTTTTGAACCAGAGTTTATTTATATTTGCTATCAATACTACTTTAGGAAGAGAGACAGGGATCTATAAATCAATGCCTGACAAAGAGATATGTCCAATACCGTCTTCTTCATTGCCTTTTCAGATGAGAGTCGTCACATGAAAAAAATGTACAAGCCCAGTGATTGTCAAGATTATACTTTAAGTTTTAATTACAAATAGTGATACTTCATCACAGCCTAATTCAGAAATTAAATTTAGTATTTCACTCAAAACAAGTTATATTTTTTTTTAAGATAGCACAGATAAATCATGTGCTTAGATCTACACATAGCAGAAATAAAAAATCTGTTTTCTAGACCATTCTGTGCAGATTATTTTCCACTTACGACAAAGGAATACAGTTTTATTTTTGTTTGTTTCAGACTACTTTAGCGTGCATTAATGGAAGCACTACTCTACTTTTCTATCTCCACTTAGCAGAACTCATATATCTATATGGAATGATTTTCTGTTTTCATCTCCTTTGTCCTGCTTGCCATCTTCTATTTTATCTTCTATTGCAAAATGTCATCACAGGTCCCACATGTCTACCTATATTTAGACACTGGCGCACAAAAATGCAACGAATAATTTTTTTCACTGGGATTTGTAATGCTTGATAATAGGAATGTTCCAGAAAGACTGCTTGTTTTTGATATAGTCTTGACAACTGCAAATGCTTCTGAAGAAAGCCTGTTTGGTTTCTTTCAAGCTCATATGGCTGGACTTTTTGGTAGCTCACTTTACAAGCATTCATTTCCGCAAGCAAAATATTTATATGAGAGACATGGGGGAAGAGTAAGAAGCATAGCTGGAATGTTGGTCATGGGCAAGTGGCAATGAAATACAAACCAAGGAAGGAAGAAGGACAAAGAGAAAGGGAGAAAAGAGCATTCAGGCGTGATGATAGAATCATGGAATCATTTTGGCTGGAAGAGACCCTCAGGATCATCGAGTCCAACCATAACCTAACTCTGGCACTAAACCATGTTCCTAAGAACCTCATCTATGTGTCTTTCAAACACTTCCAGGGATGGTGACTCCACCACTTCCCTGGGCAGCCTGTTCCAATGCCCGACAACCCTTTCCATGAAGAATTTTTTCCTAATATCCAATCTAAACCTCCCCTGACCATTTCCTCTCATCCTATCACTTGCTACTTGGGAAAAGAGACCAACACCCTCCTTTCAGGTACTTGTAGACAGCAATAAGGTCTCCCCTCAGCCTCCTTTTCTCCAGGCTAAACAGCCCCACCTCCCTCAACCACTTCTCATAAGTCTTTGTGCTCCAGGCCCTTCACCAGCTTCGTCACGCTCTTCTGTACTCTCACTGGTAGCTCAATGTCTTATGGTGAGGGGCCCAAAACAGAACACAAGGTTCAAGGTGAGGCCTCACCGGTG
>VWYH01008703.1:38471-87645 GCA_013399365.1 Pampusana beccarii | reverse complement strand
CTTCCCGCACCTTCCCTTCCCTTGCCCACCTTCCTTTCCCTTCCCCACCTTTCCTTCCCTTCCCCACCTTTCCTTCCCTTCCTGCACCTTCCCTTCCCACAGCTTCCCGCATTTTTGCTTCCCTTCTGTTCTGATCATCAAGACACCTATAGTGATTCAACTGAGAAGTTCATACACCTTATTTCTTTTATATTGAAGCTCAATGTAAGTTGATAAAAAAGAAAACTCTACAAGAGCTAGAGAAGAAACATATGAAAAAAAAAAACAACAATACATAAAACATGAAAGTAATTCTTTTAAAAAAATTACCACAATTATTCACAGTTCATATCCAATACATCAAGTTCCTACTGTATCTTATCTTGAAACAGAGTGAAGCTAAATAACATTAGATGTTTCAACAGCCAAGTTGTTGTAAACAGCTTACAGAAAGGACATAGCAGTTGAGCTTTCATCCCTGTGTCATAAAAATATATGGATATTAATAGATCAGAAGCAATGAGAAACCGCTGAACCATATCATCTAAATAAAAAAAATAAAAATTAAAAAAAGGGAAATAAAGGTGTAACAGTATTCACGGCCATGTCTTTTTAATATTGGTTGTAACTTTGAAAGGAGGTTATTTCATCGATTCAAACAGGATGCATCCGAATGAGACATATTTGTTTTCTTGAGAGGTACTGAGTGAATGTAAGCCTAATGTTCATCAGAAAATAAAACTTTTTTTGATTGCTTATAAAACAAATTTTCAGACATGCATTTTTATATATGCATGTGTTAGTGGGTAAACCTTGGCAGGCTGCTAGGCATCCACCAACCCACTCTCTCTCTTTCCTCAACATGACGTGAGAGAAAATAGCATGAAAAAGCTCCTGGACTCTGATAAGGACAGATTGCCCAGCAGTTTCCATTACAAGCAAAACTGACTCTACTCACGGAAAGTAATTTAATTTATTGCTAATTAATAATAGAGTAGGATGATGAGAAAGAAAAACAAAGGCTCAGCTTCACTCCTGATTTCTCCATCTCCTCCCCACCGCAGCACAGAGGGTCAGAGAATGGGGGTTGTGGTCAGTTCTCACATTGTCTCTGCTGTTCCTTCCTCCTCACACTGTTTCCTTGCTCCAGTTTGGTGTCCCTCCCACAGTAGATTGTCCTACACAAACTTCTCCAATGTGAGTTCTTCATGAATCCTGTGCAGCATTTTTTATCCTGGGGGCAGCCTCTGGTGTCTTCCCACAGAGAACACTCCTGCAGTCCTCTTTGCCCACCAGAAACTTGCCACATAAACCCCAAACACACGTACATGTTTCTACAAATTTCAGTAAAAGGTTTAGACACTTAAGCTGAAGGCATTGAATCCAACACTGACTTTCAAGTACAAAAAATTACTGAGTGTGACATCACTGTAGTTTCATTTCAAATATAGGCAAGAACAGTTTTCAACACTCCCAAAAGATTCAAAATAGCATGTCTGCCAGCATGTATCCCAACCTTTGATGGAAGCATCAGTCTTTGAATCAACATCCTTTTGCCTATCCATGCTAATAAATCCATTGTTTTCTTTCTATCTTGGAGCAGTTTCTTAAGTTTCAGTCTGTGTGATCTGTTGGTGCAAGTAACTTGAGTGTTTGTGGAAAGTAAAGGGAGAAAAACTACTTCTAAGGCATTTTCTTGCAGAACTGGAGAGCATTATGACACAGAGTTTCACCAGAAAACAACAATTTCTGTCAGAATGCAACATTGCTATGTCTAGTGGTTTCCCACCACCTCAAGTCAAAGGCTGTTACTGACTTGTCTTTCCTGGATTCAGGCCCAAACATCTGCATTGCTTCAGGTCAAAAATCCTGCACTTCCCACGTGTCCTTTTGTATTTCCATGAGCCTGGAGGCCTTGGAAGTTCCAATTCTTGATCTTCTCATTGCTCCACTCTTCAGCAGATGTCTTCTGGCAATGTCCTTCCGGACTCCAAAGTTCTCTCAGGTAACCTCTAGAATGCTTTTGCCGAAGAAAGGGTATCATGAGGTCATTCCCAAGCACTAGGACAGTATGAGAATTTCCTGAGGACTAGGACAGAACTAAAAAAAAAAAAAAAAAAAAAAAAGAAAAAAAAAAAAAAAAAAAAAAAAAAAAAAAAAAAAAAAAAAAAAAAAAAAAAAAAAAATTATTTTTCTTCCTAAAATTACCTTACATTTTATTCTGAAAATCTGATGTAAAAACTACAACTTAGAAAACAAGTCACATTTTGACAAACTCCTCTTGGTGTCCTTTAAGGAGATCATTCCCTGAATGCCTCCCCTAACTTATCTGTATCTTCTTGCTATTTTTAAAGTTTATTTAGTATTGTAACATCTCTGTGAAGAAAAGTACAGCTAGCATCTCAGTTTTGCACACAGGAACTAGGTACTAATATCCTTGTAATTCAGTGGAGACCAGTGCAGTGACCCTCAGTTAGATCTACTATGGCTGCATGGCACAGTGACAACCATGCAAAGATACCGGGTGATCTTCTTGACAGATACAAAACCTCCCAGTTCCAAAGACAGTTCAGGTTCCCTGACCCATATATCTCTTCTTCTCCCTTAGCAGTGTGGCATGTCATCAGGAGATGACATTCCCAACGAAGTCTGACCTCTAATTGAGCCAACTCAGGTACCTCTGTCATAAAGGACCAGAGCTTCAGAATCCTCTCGGGATTTCACGTTCTCCCTTGAGCATCTGTAGACCACAATATTTTATGTTTTGTGCTGTGGTTACCTAGACCAGCTGAAATAATGTTACATCAGGCATGATCTGTTGTAATCAGATCTCCCCACTGGTGTGTGACCACAGCCTCAAATGTATGTGAGAATTACACAGCAGAACAGGAAAGATGATCTTTTGAATGAGTAAGTTAAAATAGCACTATCCATCCTACCAGTTAATTTAAGTATTTAATTAACATAATTGAAATATTTTATGTAATTTTCATTCAGCAATATAAGTTTAAAATTGTTATGTCTGTGTGTTCGCACATAATAACCAGTATTTCCAGTATCCTGCAACACAGCAACTCTCCATTGGTTTCTGGAGGAACATGGGATATAAAAGGAACAGAAGGTCAGGCAATACAGCTTTCACGGATTATTTTCTTGAATAACTTTTATGATTTTCTTCTGACATTTATGTTTTATGGCAAGGACTAACATATTCAAAAGGATTAGGCATGAATTGCATTTCGGATTATGAAGTCTCACGTTTGAAAAGCCTCATCGCGTATCCATTTCTGATAATCTCTAGTTACTTATGTTCTCAACACAAAAGGGCCAAAATCTCCTGAAGAAAATGGTGCAGTTGTGTTCCCACACTCAGGAGGGATGCAGATCTACCTCTGCATATTGCCAGGTAATTCTCTGCATAGGATGTTTTTTCCTCACTGTTGCACTCACTGCAATAGGAACACCCTTTGCTTAGTTAACTCAGTAACTCTCATCAAATGTGCTGAATCACTCTTTCTCTTCTAAGCCTCTGAAATTCAGTGTACCATAAAAGACTGACTCTTTCAGCTAAGCACTGACTTTTAAATTCATTTTAATCACAGGGGTTGAAAGAGCTCTCTCAAATGAAAGGCATCAGGGTGTCCCAGAGTTGAGGAAAAACCTTATTCTTTCCTTCTAGGAAATAAAATTTCTTGCTGACAAATGGGTATAAATTGAAGTAGCACTGGCCACAGGACAACAGTCTCTAAGGAGAAATGAGCCTGTTAGAAGGAAGCTGTGCTCTGTGCCGGATATTTTATCTCACCACTTCCCTCAGCTAGGATTTTATGGTGCTGAGTGCTAGATAAAGTGCTGAATAATAAGAAATAAAGTTTGGAATATATTCTTGTGCTTCACTGTGTGTCACATATTATCTTCTATCCAAACATATTTAGAAATTTATAGGCAGTTGCATGACAATTAATCTTTTTTTAATTGCAGACAGAATTAAATAGTTCAAATTCCTAGTATTTTTTAATTATATTCTACCTAGCAACATTGTTTTAGAAGTCAGATTACAGTCAAATGGAGAGGAGTCACTCTTTAAAAAGGACAATAAAAGAACCCTGACGAAGATTTCATTTGCCTGAGGGAGAGTTATGGTATGTCCTGGCAAGGAGATGCTGTCTCCACCACTTGTTAGAAAATCTGTCCTTTCTTGTGTTCTTACCAGGACGTGTCTCCACTGAGACACTGACTGGGCTGTGACCTAGGGACTCACCTGGGACCCCGTTAACATGTTTGAACACCTCACCCTCCCCTCAAGACTCAAGTAAAACAGTCGTGTGTGAGTTCAAGACCTAGGATAACACACCACAAATTTTGATCCAAGCCTTTCATCCTGACATCCAAAAAGCCCAACCAGGCAGCACAAGTTATCTGAGAATTAATTTTTTCTCTTTTGTCTGCACAGCTAATTACTGACAAATCTTTGTTAGGCTCTTTTGAAAACAGAAGAGTTTAAGTATATTCAAACACATGCAAAGCCCTTGAAGGTGTGCTGCAAAGTTGCTTTATTTACAACCACTTCCATCCCTTTTCTCTGAGAAACACCAAGGCAAACTCTGCTTTCGAGCTCTTCCAGCATAATCAGGAGATGTTCATGCCTGGGACTCAAACTCTTGGTTGATTTATCCTCCCTCATGTATGGATGTTCCATTGCCAGCACTTGGATGTTTTGTGTGCTGACTGAGCAGTTATTGAGTTCAAGCGCTGGCTCAAGTTTTAAGAAAATCATGTGTGGACATCATATAGCCTAAGACACTCTGGGGACTTGGAGAGTATGTGAAATTATCCTTTAGGCATAGCAGCTTTAGGGCTGTGAGGCTGGCATAGTCCTTAGAAACGGAAGAAACTGTGAGCCTTAAGAGGAAGATACAAAAATGTTTATTCTGCAGTGATTTATTAGATTAAACACTGAAAAAATGCATGAGAGACCAGACAGAGAGCTCATGGTAAGGGAAAAAAGGGCTTAATTAGCTATGATTGAATTACAGAGTAGAAAGTATTTTTCCAAACCCCAAAGGTCTTTCCAAACCCCAGAAAACCATAGTATTGCCAGTATTTGCTTTGATATTAGCCTTGCATCTCTGTGTATTAAATGGGTAAGAGAAATGGCACTTAAAGTTAAATAAGTAATTGGGGGGCGGGGAGGGGGAGTACAAGAAAAACACTGAAAATCCTGTCCCTGTAGAAAAGAGATGAAAGTACTAATAAACAGCTTATTGCTTGCAGTGTTAGGGACTCTTCCTTCTCAAAAGACCAAAAGCGTAGAGATGAAATTAAATGTTCATTAACCTGACTAATTAATTTTGTCTTTTATTCTTCATTTCACATTTTTAACCTATCAACATTCATAATTAGGTTGAGGGTGCTTCACTTTTTAATGGAAAGGAAAAATATGAGGAAGAACTCATTCTGGTTAGACATAACCATTATTTCTAACATGCAATATATCAGCTTCTTGGCTAATTATACTGTGGGAATTATCATGCTTCTTGCTATTGAAATTCAGAAGTCATTTGATAACTCCTCTGTTCATAGATTATTGAGGTTTCAGGACATTTGTTTCTCTTAATTAGGCTATTTAAGTGTTGGATAAGATTTGCTAGCAGAATACAAGAAAATCCTTTTGGCTCTGAAAGAATTAATTGTACTTTAACTAATATTTTAACTTTTCAACAGTTTTAGGGTCCAAAGACGCATATAACAATTATGTGCCAATTATTCCCTTCATCTGAGTTTTCTTCAATATTGCCTCAAGGAGATTTCATTCCAGCCATTATCTCTTCACAAATCTTATTAGCCTGGCTAGAATTTTCCCCTAGTTAACAGTAGTGTCTAAGTAGATTGTCTGTCATCCATGAAGTCTGTTTGTGGGGTTAGGTTATCCATTTCTTGGTTACTCTGTGAATAAAGCCAAAGAACTGCAACATCAGAACTGGGCAATGAGGTCAGAACAAAGCAGTTACAGCACAAAACATAACCAGAAATTTCTAGTCTGCATTCATCTTAGGTAGAGGAGCTTTCTAAATCCTGCTGGGTGTTGGTGTCTATCCACTTTTGAGAGCAAGTGAAATGATGCAGGCTGCTGGATTCTTACATGGCAAGATACAAGCTGCCGTTATCACTAATGAACAGTTTTTGAAAATGTAAGTTGCCCAGGACTTGTGAAAGGAATGTAAACTAAATTAGATGCTCTTGCCACTTCTGAGTGCTGCTTGCATGGGTAGAGCATATTTACATTAGTACTTCATGAATTAAATCAATAAACAATGGCGCCTTATGACTAAATGGTTCTAATAAACATTCTCAAAGTAACATATATTGTCATACTGACAACAGTTGTTTTTTTTTTTTTTTAAATGGGCATTTTGAGACTAAGGCTTTTCTCAAAAAATGAAATAAAATATTGGTGTCTAACTACAATTTTCAGATACCTTTTTGATTCAGTATATCATTTAGACACTCAGCTGCTTGCCTTACTGTGACTCACTGTTTATTGACCTCTTACAAGTCATTCTGTTAGGCAGGATTTACATGTCTGTGCAGCGAGAACAAAAAGGAACACACTTTGACTCTATGGGTCTATCCCTAGAAAGCTAGGGTTTTGATACCTGCAGATTCTGCTTTGAATAAATACCTCAGAAAAAAAAAGGTAAATTTGGAGTCATTTATGAGGTTGGCCTGGGCAGATATACACATAATGAAACAAAGAATAGTCAGTTGCTGCAGAGTTCGCTTTGAATACCGATTATCATGTAAATACAGCATGACCAGGCTATGTTCTTACCCAGAATTTGGGTACTACTTTTCACAACAATGAAATATAAAGTAGGGTGCTGTGACTTGTACTGAATATTGGTTCGATATTCCTGTCGATTCAAGCTCTCTGAGAAAACTTGAGTTGGCCGTGACTAGAGACTTCTAAATAGTGAAGCAACACATGTCAAATGTCATCGTGGTGCCAAACGATCTTGGATGAACTTGGGTCAAACAATCCATGTGGACACAACCTACCGTGAAAAAAATCTGACTGTAAATTAGCCGCTTTAACCACCGGAAGAGTGAGATGCTGGAAAACTCCTTCTGATATTAGCGTGAAACATACGCAGTTACAACACAGGGTAGGATAAACTCTCAGCAGTTTAGATAAGCTACTGCCTGACATAGCAGAGAGGTAGACTCCATGTCCAAGAAGTTCCCTCCCAGTCTTAAAATCAGTGGTTGCAGGTGCCTAATCTGAGATTATTCTGAGTTTCTCTCATGCAGAATTCCTGTTCGGTAGAAATTAATGAGGTGTAATGCAACGGTGGTTCTGCATCTCCTAAAACCCTATTCTTAGCACAAGGCAAACACATCACCTCGGAAGCCTTCCCTTCATTTGCCAGCTTTCTAATGATGATGACCACAAGAGATGCTTTTCATCAGTTGTTTTCAGAATCTTTTACCGTTAGTTCAAAAGGTAAAATGTGGTGACCATTAAACAGTGACATCTTAGAATCAGCATTTTGATTGCAAATACCACATTAAGTAATCCTACTTTCTAAAATTTCATAAAGGTACTAAATGAATTATTTTCAGTCTCAGATGTTCATTAACAGGACTCTATTCTCCCTCTTGTATAAGCCTGTAGCTATTAACATAACTAGGTGGGGATAAGAAAATTAAATCAGACTTTACAAAATGGTTAAAATTCATCCATTGATCCATTTTTTGAAACTGGAATTTCATGAATCATCGAAGCAAATTAGAACAGCCATTTTAATTAATGAAAAGATCCAAACATCCCGTTGTCTTCTTGGTTTACATCAGCCTATGCTGACCTCTGTACGCCACAGCTAAACTGCCTCTACCATTTAAACTTTGTTTCTGTATTACTAAATGACATTGCATTCTTACTGGGCTTGCTGTTGTTTTAAGATCTGTCTGCACTGAGCAGCTGTATAATACCAAAGGGGCATAACTTTTCAGACTGAGACAGCAGATAAAATGAGATGGCTATGGCCCTCAAAGAGCGAACACGACTTGTCCTCCATAATTCAACTTGTTACGTAGGTGGGTTTGTGTCCTCCAGCAGTTTTGGTGTCTAGGAAAGCTACGTGTATGCAGCTTGGTGTGTCATATCTGCCACCACAGGTATAAGTATAAGCAAACCTCTTCAAGTTTAGGTACGTCCATGCAGAGGAACACCTCTGCACATCTCCTGGACACTACTTATGGTGAAGACTTTGTTTCTCTCAATTCAGTCTCCAAGGTACTGCTTGATTACACAAACATGTGTCTGACACAGCTGTAGCCAAACAGATGAGGTTTTGATTTTTTTGAGTTTTGTAGTTGTTGTTGTTGATGGATTTTAATTATTTTTTCAGAGAGAAATTAGAATGCAATTGATGCAGCTAAATTGTTTTGAAAGCCATTTCCAGCACCAGTGTAGGAGAGCATGCTGGAGAGCTGTACAGAAGAAATGAAGGTATCTGGTACCTATCTAAACAGTATCCAAACTTTCCAAGCATATCGTAGACCACCATAAAACTGAAACCATTCTAACTTATTTTAAAGTTTTGATAGCTTAATAGTTGGCTTCCATACCCCACACAATTGTTTCCTAGGGCAAGAAGGAACTTGAGTCAAGTTGGTTTTCTTAGAATACCATCTCATAACACCTGGGTAAGCCAATCTGTAATAAAGTTGTGGAGCTTCCTAATTTTTCAATAATTTTTCAGATCTTATATATTAAAATACCTTGAATACCACAAATAAAATTAAATTTTCATTTACCAGAATACAATTGAAACACTAGATTCTGTTGAGACCTGCACATAAGTCAGAATCCACTATCTTAAGTCAGCTATTTGAGAGGTTTTGTTAATTATTCAGCAAAGTGTTCGAAATCATTCTTCCTGCCATGATTGCAGATTAATCTATTGCAAATGAATTTTATATTTTGTTTTCTCACTTCACATGTGATATGTGTGCACCCTATTATACAGGAAAATGAAGATCCTTAGAATGCAGAAGACAAACCTTGGATTCATACAAAAACAATTTTAGATGAGGTTTCCAGTACTATGTGGAATAAAGACCTTCCTGAAAAAAAAAATACATTCCATTTTGGAGATGTCATTTAAAAAAAAATTAGAGATTAACAATAAGGCAAAGAGAAAAACACATTTGGCAGGTAAATGTACCTTATTTCTTTGTTTCTCTAAAATACTTTGATTAAAATTTAAATTTTATTATCTGCAAAAATAACGTTAAGTCTTCATCTTGAAACTATCTTTCAGTCAGTTTTAGTCAGTACGTCACTGTGCACTTTCTTTTCTTCTGAAGTACACAGTAAGATAAATGTAGTTAAATCAGGGCTATAATCAGGGTTTTTTTAAGTACAATGCCGTGTACCAGAGACATTCACACAAACATTTTAGTATATCAAAATAAATGTATTACAAGTACACACGTAACATATACAGGTCCCTGTTTACGCCTGGTTTTGTTAATATTTCTAAATTATTGTTGGCACATTTCTATGCAGAGCTTGATTCTTTTGTGACATAAGTTGATATAATTTCACTGGTTTCAATGAAGTCACACCAATTTATGCCAGATGAGTTAAAACAGTAGTCAGACTCAATTATAACATCAAGAATGATGAAATACTCAGATACCTCCTGCATTGTACAACTCCCAGGACTTCAGTCAGCAGATAAACAGCTTGAAAAACTTTGGTACTCCAGCATTAAAGCACACCAGCCTCATTTCTTGTAAAAAAAAAAAAAAAAGATAATATGTGAATAAACAAAGCTAAAAGTGAAGAGGAAAACTGCACGAACACTTCAACACTTTGGAAAATTTGCCATCATATTAATTTTGTAGGGACACAGTGTCTTCCAAAATAAAAAAGGCAAAAATTTAAAGCATACAGCTAGTTCCTTACCAAGTCACTAGGAAAAAGAGAGGTGGAGAGGATTAGGAAATTAAGAAGACATATGGGTGTAGATGGAGCAGAGACAAAAGTTGGTTTTCCATCAGAAAACAATTAAGTCCTCAAATAAAGGTAAAAGCTGTGTTTTTTACATGCATGTGAGCATTGTTTCTCCTTAAAGCTGACAAACTGTTTCCAGCTGCTCATAACACAACAACAGTCCTGACACAAAGTGAACACACGCATGGTTGCTACCTCTGTCTCAGGTTTTTGAAACCAAGGGTCAAATCATGATTGCTGTGAACGAGAAAGCATAATAAAAAGCTGTTTTCAAGCCCATGTAGAAAACTCATAGCAGCCTTTTATTTAAAGTAGTCTAATGCTTTGAATGTGTTAGCATAGGGGAGGACGGAGCGACTGGAGCACCACGCACAAGAGCTGTGGATGGAGACCAGCAGTGAGCAGGATGGCAGCAACACCAGGATGATTGACCAGGGCATGAAGCATGGTGAGCAGATGATCCAAGATCGCACCACACCTCGTGCTCCCTCAGGACACTGCGACATGTCAATGTCCTCTTCTTGAATGCTAGACCATCTGTCCCAGATGGCTCACATTTTAAGAGGGATCACGTTTTTTCATGTAGACACAACAGTTGAAAATAATCCTTGGTGTTTAGGGAGTGACAGACTTATCCTTCTCTGATTGCTCCCAGCTGCTTGAGAACAGCGTGGAGAATCATTGGAAAACGCAGGAAATGGAAATTTTCACGTATGCTTAGTGGCATCTGGTGGCCTCCAGAACTTTAAAGAGGAGGTTTTTGACCTGAACACTGATGAAGGCAGGCAGGAGAGACCCAGGGATGAACACAAGAAGTAATACATACTCTGAGGCAGAGAATAAATCGTGAGGAAGAAATTTTTTACAACTAGGGTGGTGAAACATTGGAACAAGTTTCCCAGAGAGGTGGTGGATGCCCCACCTCTGGAGACATCCCAGGCCAGGCTGGACAGGGCTCTGAGCAACCTGAGCTCGGTGAAGATGTCCCTGCTCATGGCAGGGGTGGGACTGGATGAGCTCTGAAGCTTCCTTCTAACCCAAACTATGAAGACAAAGCAATATAAAGGAACACTGAATGGACTGGGAAACTAAGACACTGAGCTTGGCACTGCAAGGATGAAAGTTGGAAATGTAATCGGCGTTTCCAGAAAGACAAACCTTTCTTGGCCTGCTTTGGAATGAACCAAGCAGGTTCATTTTCTCTTTGTCCACAGCACAGCCGCTTTTATTGTTGTTTTTGTTGGTTTTTTTTTCGTGTGTGTGTGTGAATAGAAATGCTGGAAACCTTGGCTCATAAGACAGGAGTGCACTAACTCCTTGGTGCTTCAAGTAATCTCTATGGTTCCCTGCTGTGGGGTACAAGATAAAACTGTGGCATGGGAACATTTCCCACAACTTCAGCTTCACCAGAAGCAAAAGTCTTGCCGGGAGATTTGCAGGGAGAAAAGCGGGAACAGGAAAGCACTGTGATGTGCGAGTATCAGAAGTAGATAGAAGAGCAGCATCATGATGGAAACTGGACAGAAGCTGAGAGGAACTGTGAACACAAAGTAGATTTGTCAGAGTCAAGATAAGACAAAGCTGGAAGTTACTATAAATGGAGAAGAAAACAACAGCAAAATTATTTCATTTCTTTCTCACATACTCCTGGGATAATCCATGGGCAATAACAGGACCTTGTTTTACTTCTTTTGGGTCTTCTGATATCTTGCACATTCTTTTGAAAGTTAACTTATTCTTTCTTTAGTATGTACATGCAGTTTCAGCATAGCTGCAGCCATCACCTACACCTGCACCACATAAAATGATGGGATGTTTTCCTTACTCCAGTCAACACTAAAAATGCACAGTTGAATAACATAGTTTCACATATAAAACCAGGTTTATTTTTGGGTTTAACTGGATTAACAGTTCCAAGTTGCACCCCGTACATCACTGTAGGCATGTACTTGTCAGGAAAACCTCATAGTCCTTGGGTGTTGAATAAACCTGCCAGTGCTGGGAGAATGAGCTGAAACCCAAAGAGCTTTTAGGTGATGAACATTTAAAATATTTGTTTGGCCTTCCTGTTTTCATACGTATTCTGTGTTAGCTTGCATCTGAAATGAGTCTGAAATAATTTTGCTGTTCTTTTCTTCTCCACTTACGATAGCTTTCAGCTTTTTCTTCTCTTATCTCTGACAAACCTACTTTGTGTTGATAGTCCCTCTCAGCTTCTGTCCTCTCTCCATCATGATGCTGCTCTGCTGCTTCTGAGACCTGGACATCACAATGCCTTCTTGTTCCCACTTTCCTCCCTGCAAATCCTGCTTGGAAGTTTGCTGTTTGCTGCATGCATAGAAAAAGCTAATATCTGCTGTGAGTTACTGAGAAGGAGAAAAGGTTATACATCCATAGATTTATCTGTTTCTATCTCTCTGTCTCTCTGTCTCTCTGTATCTGTATCTGTATCTACCTATGTAATCTATATCTATATCTAGAGATATAGACATATAGGGTTTTTTGGGGGGTGGTTGTTTTTGTTTTGTTTTTTTGTTTGTTTGTTTGTTTGTTTAATTAGGGGTAGAAGAATTAGCTGTCCCTTACAAAATTCGTTCTCTTCTGCCTCCAGAAAGAGCGGGGCTGGCGCCGGTGATTCCTTGTCGCACAGCGGCACCGGGTGGCAGCGCGGCCTCGGCGACATCGGCAGCCCCGGCCGGGGACCCGCGACAGCTGCACGACCCGGCCTGGATGGATGGATGGAGGGGTTCGTAAAGGCACGGCTTGCATTCGCTCCGAGGTTTGTTTTGCGAAGAACATCCTAACTTGGTGCCTAACCTCAATTATTTATTAAAAAAGTAATGAGGTACTTGAGAAAAAAAAAAGAAAAAAAGAAAAAAAAAGAAAATAAGAAAATAAGAAAATGTAAGAAAATGTAAGAAAATTAATAAGAAAGAAAGAGAAAGAGAGAAAGAGAGAAACAAAGAGGAAAAGGAAAAGGAAGAGGAAAAGGAAGAGGAAAAGGAAGAGGAAAAAGAAGAAGAAAAGGAAAAGGAAAAAAAAGGAGAATAATGCTATGGTTGCTATTTATATTATTTATGTTATTTATATTACTGATGTTATTGCTGTTATTATTGTTATTGTTAAAACTATTTTCATCAGGAAGTCTGGATTTGTATTAGGTAGTTTTAATTGACTATTACTACACATAAACACTACAGCTAAGCTTAATACACACACATCATACATTTCAGTCTAAATAACTACAGTTTCACTATTACAGACCACAACTCTGCCCTGTTCAGTATCCCACTTTTGGCAAAAAATTATTTAAAAAAACCCTCAGAGTACAAAACCAAGTGAGCCTAAAGTGAATTTTTCTACAACATATTCTTCCAGTAACCAGCAGCTCATGAAGTTCCCAAGCTTGTGCTCAGTGGAGCCAGAGGGATTTATCTACTACACATTTTCCAATTACTTTTTGAACCAGAGCAGAGTTTTTACATCCATAACACACTGCAAGGAGCTTCACAGCTTAAATTCACTATGTGAAGTAGCATCGTCTTTCTTTCTTCATGCATGTAAATATACATATATTTGTGTATGTATAATCAAAGCGTGAAAACAGTTTAAAACTCAGGTTGCTGAAAATATAAAAAACAAGCTGAGAAGACATCTAGTTTTCTTAAAAACAAACCAACCAAAGAACCCCAAACAAACAAACAACAACAACAAAAATCAAACCTTATTCTCTGCTTTTTTGCTATATTATTCAAAGTCAAGTGTTTGTGTATATCTGCTTCCCTGCTTCGTACTCAAGCTGGATAGACTTGAAGCATTGATACACTTTTTATGAATCTTGGTCAGTTTAAGGAACTCTTTCTCCCTCCTCTTATTCATGTAAATATATGTATATATATATAATCATAGTACCAACGCTGTGCTGAACATGCAAGCAGATGTGTCTGCTTTCTCTGTTATTGTCTTACCCTATTTTGGACATGAATACATGTCCATGATCAAGGCATAATCCATATTCTGTCCTCTTCTGCTCACATAATATCTGATTTTACATACTACAGATGAAAAAATGACTTCTTAGAAGAACCATTATAACTCTATGGGCTGATAATTCTAGAGGAGTGGATCATCTTATCCAGCTAAGCAAGCTGAACATTTTAACAGAAAGGAGTTCAGAGTTCTCAGAGATTTGTGGAAGGAGAAAAAGGGAAGGCAAAGAATCCCACATGCTTTACAAGATTCTGAATATTCTAAAACTCTGTTTAAACAAAAGGCAGGAAAATAATTATAAGTGATTTATTTAGGCCTGTATATTCCTTCCCAGTCTGAAATACTGTTTGCTTACCTTTGTGCTCCTCACTCTTCAGGTGTCACCACCTTCCCTGCTCCTTCTCAGAGGAGACACTGCTCCTCACTCCCTCCAGACCTAAGATGTCAGAGCCATCTGTAATAAGTGGTAAACCCTTGTGACCCTCCCATCCCTGCATCTCAACCATCCTTTGAAAAATACCGATCCAAACCATCTTCCCTGAATGATCAGCTAGGTTGTCTCCAAGGCTGCAGCTCTAGGAAAGGACACACTAAGGCAGCTTGTGGGGGTTTGGCGTTTGACCTGAAGTGACTCCCTCAGCTCAGCTGTGAAATTCTCCATAAAAAATCACTCTGTCTTCACAAATCAGCTGGAACTGAAGCTCAGGAGCCCACAAGTCCATAGTGACTAACCAGCAGAAGGAGATTTTTGGGGAGTGGTGGCACCAGCAATGACCTGGGCAGCATCTCCAGATTTTGCACTAGATCAAAGAATCCTTCTCTTTCTGCTCCCTCAAATGCAGAAATAAGAGTTATAGCAGAAATAAGGCTGTGCCCATGTTTGCACTTGAGGAAGTAATCTGCTGTGGGAAGGCTAAATTGGAGAAATGAGCTGGGCAGGTCATCTTGATTGCGGTGAGGTGAGTCATTACCCCAACTGCTTCTGCTTTAGGAGATCGCACATACCTGCACATCCTCTTTTCTGGCCCCTGCCACATATTGGTGTCTTTTCCCCAACCACTGTCTCTGACACAGGACAGCAGCAGCAAGAATGAAGCTCATAAAACTCAGGTATGAGCACAACCTTGAAAGCCTTCGGGCACACGATGCTTTCTTCTCTTTTCACGAAATAAAAAACCAAAATCAAACAACCATACACTAACACTTAGTCTTACTTTCCATTCTGTCCCCAGGACCTATGTTTTTGTATCATTTAACGCCCCTGTAATTGCCAAAACAACTAGAGCAGCACAATACAAATAAATAAACCATTTGTCTTCTCATTAGAAGTAAATATATATATAAACATCCCTATTGTCAAAGTCTCTAAGACACTCATCAATATGNGGGGGGGGGGGATTTTTTGGTTAATAAAATAGGTATAACCTTCATTCTACAATTGAAACATTTTCAATAATTTTCATACAAGCTTCAGTAACTGAGTGTCATTCAGTGACAAAACCTTTAGGTATTTTCACACTAAACTCCTACTTGTAATCCTCGGTCTTTGCTGAAATTAACATGAATCACTGACTCAGAAACAAGCCGAATTTCTTGTAGGAGTTCACTGATTTATCTATATATAGCTTATGTAGTCTGTACTTCACCAATATCTCTGTTCTAAGTGACTGAAGAAACATTCTGGGCATGCTTTTTGAAACCTCTTTTCCTCCCTCTTGAAGATGAGAATCTCTGCAGCGTAAAATGTCATTTTGGGGTCCACGGCAGTGAGAAATTTATATAAGGGAAAAAAAAGGATGATTCTTTATGGATATGTCTTATTTAAATAAAAACATATTTCCAATTTAATTCATTCCAATTCACTCTTACTTTATTCTGTTACTGTTGTAAAATAAAAATTAAAATTATGAATAGAAGAGGGTTATTTTCTAACTTCCACAGTGGGTTCCACTCTAGAGGCTATGACATCCATCCAGTGGACTACTATTTTGGCAGACCTGCAGGAAGCTTACCTATAAACATTGTTCTAAAAATGTCTTTTCTATGGCTCAAAATATGTTGTGGAACTTACCTATTCTTAGCAAATAAATAGGGAAGTTTTAAGCTAACATTAAAACTGCAGAGCCATCAGTTTCCATCCAGCTAAAGAACATGATTTTAAATTCAACTCTGTGTGGTGTTGTCTTCTGTTGCTTCTCACTTCAGCGAGATTAACTTTCATTCTTTCCTGCAAGTGCAAACTTTGGAGAACACAGTGAAATTCTTAGCTCACTCTTAATTAAATATCCTGAAGACAGTTGGTATATCCATAGAATTCTCCTAAGTGATTTACTACGCACCAGTGAAAAAAAGGATAGTAAAATCAAACCATTAAATTGGAATTGTACCAAATAAATTATAGTGGGATGACACATGGTGCTTTCCAACATAATACAAATTACAAATTATAGACAAAAACTACCTCTGACATTTTATTTTTTAAATTATGGTCTTTTGTGGATGCTGCTATTTTTGAAGTTCAGTGTAAAATGGTAGAAGTACTTACTTTCCTCCGAAAATACAATCAGATGTTAGGCTACCAAGCAACGCTGCTTTTATTGCTTTTGTTTCAGAAGTTCCTAGAAGATACTTCAAATAGAAAATAGGAGGCAACATTAAACACTTGGTGCTTAAATTTTAAAGAACTCAAGTAAGAGGATTTACATTTTGGATATACACTTCACATATACTTCATAACTGTGAAAGCAAGATAATACACTATTCTAGAGATCTTGTTTCTTCTGCTGCTTCTCTTCTTTGCCATCTGAGACTCTCCTGCTTTGGCTCAATTTCTCTGGGGGTATGTTTTCATCACTCTTTTTTTTAGCATTATTCTCTTGAAGATTTATGAAACACCTTAGAGATACTTCTCTATTTTTTTTAATTTTGTATTTTCTGAAAGTCCTGTTTTTCTGTATAGAGATAAAATTTGAGAAATAGGCTTCAGGGATTTAACCTATTACAGCATATAACTGAATATAACCTGTTCTAGCATACTTTAAAGACTGAACAAACAGAGATAAATCATAAACCAACGTTCCTTATTAACTAACACAAAACTTAACTTGAATAGCTACCTGAACAGCAGGCATAGGATCAGTGTTTATTTATTAGATGCTTAAATGCTGCTTGCGAGACATTGTGCTATTAAGAGAAATTACGGGGATTAAGCAGTGTAAGAGAAGTATTTGTGGCAGGTTTGTTGTTTTTTGCTGTTGCAGCTGCTGGTGCTGGCACTTACTCTTTTCCAGTTCAGCTGTTTTCTAGCTACCCACCAACATATTTAGCGACAAAGAAATATTTTAAAGGGTTGCAATGCAGACAAGGATCAAGGATTAGTCACCCAAGGCTAAAGGAGGGGAATTTAGTGGGATTTACAGTCTCAGAGAAAGATGGGCTGTAGAATGAAAAAGAGGCTGGAAAAGAGTTTTGAGAGTGAGAGTATTTGAAAAACAATTGAGCCAGAACTAACATGGTATCTAGCCATAGAGGAATGCCATTCCTCAATACAGCATGTGATACCACCCTAACACTGATAATCCTAAACCCTCTCCTGTTCGTAACATTTGGCCTTGTTTATCTTCTTCCTCAACAGACTTCTTTCATTCAGACGCATCAATGAGTATTGAATATCCTTTCTGACATTAATTTTGGTAAAAATGATAGATCTACATTTATGAATAGGGTATTTGTAGCACTAATTAACCATTACAGCAATATCAACATCAGTTGTATTTTTTTTCTTTAGAAGCAATTAAAAATGAAAAGTAGCTGGAAGGTCAACCAGAGCTAGAACAAGAACTTACACCCAGATAGACGAGATTGGGTAAACCCCATCTTATTCCTGCTGCTCTACTTGTAGAAGATAATGGAAAACTACAAACATAAATAAATTCCCTGGAATCTCCTACTCTTACTGGGTAATTTCATACTAACTATGAAATCAGCATCTGCCAAACTCATTAACAGTTGGTGTCAGATAGTAGAATAAAAAGATTTGTTTAAAATTATTTCTGCGTAAATCTTGTTGAAACTGTCAGCTGTTCATCTCCATTTTCTTCTTTCAGAGGAATTTACGTGACGTTTTCCTCTTGAGGACCCCCAGTTCCAGCCTGGGTTGGAAAGCAGGACTTGCTTTGGCTTTCTGCACAGACACATGTGCAAGCAAAGGCGTTCACTAGCTGTGGAGGTGTGTAGCATCGCACAGTTCATCTCGTTATGGCTGAGATGTTTTCTGCCCTCCAAAGCTGGCCACATCCTTACTGGGGACAGTTCCAGATCTGTCCCAGTCCCAGAGCCATCATGGGCATCACCTGGGAGAACAGCAGTTCCTGGGTCAGGACTTGGATCAGTGTGGTCCACGGCCAGGCAGAGCCACGGCTGTGACAAGGCAGTGGAGAAGCACCACCATGGCGTGGGACACAGGCTCAGGACGAGGACTGACGGCTTCAGGCTGGGCTGACATGGAACCCCAGGGGCAGTGTGGGAGGAGATCCCAGCAGAGAATGGGGAGGCCCATCAACAGATTAGTGCCCTCAGGGCCCCGAGAGACTCCTTTAGCACTTCAGCACATCTCTAATGAGAGACCTATTCCATAGGAAAATCAAGTTTAAAAGTCCACTGACGTTTATAGAAGATTTTTATGAACGGTCATCTGTAGCTAGTTCTGAGGATTCTCAAAGCAAGGCCAGGATTTGGTGATGAAGGCTGCTTGTATCTGAAGTAACACAGACGAAACATTAAAGGGGCAAGTCTAGTATTCTTCAGATTGACATAGCCTTAACTGTCATCTTTTCAGGGGCTGCTACCACAGGTGCAGTTTACTGCCACCTGCTTCTAAAAGACAGACATCACTATAAAACTGGAATGTTTATGTCTTTTCTATCTTGTAGTCACTGCTAGAAGGCAAATGCAAAGAAGCCACATACCTATCCCTACAATTACGGGTTGTCTTATCAGCATGATGAGCAAATTAATGCTTTGCCTTGTAGCCCACAATATGCCGGCTCTATTTTGCATGTGCTAGCCATGCCTTTCATTTTCAAGCTGTATAGACATCTCGCTTGCAGAGTCTTCTTGCACACAGTTAAATCCACTTGAGAAAAGTGACCCAAAGAGCAAGGGTTAAACATGGTTTGAGATTTTTGGCTGTGAACATAAACCAGAAGTCTGCAGAACAATTGGACTCAAATCTTTAATGCTGAAATAAGTACGATATTTCAAATGACCCTTTTCAGGGTCAGACAAGACAAACTCACAGATGTGGACAATGGATATGTTGGATGCTTCCATATAGTTTGCCAGGAACTGTTAAGACTAAAACAGTAAGTCTACAAATAGTAAACCCACCATCTCCTGGGACAGGTCTGGTAACTGGAGAATCAGAGGAGAAATGTTTTTCCGACTAGTGTTCAGAGCTTTAAATACTAGGATTTGCATCACTTCCCTTTTCTACAGCTAGAAGAGATATTACCAGTCAGGCTTTCCTTTTTTTTTTTTTTTTTTTTTTTTCTTTTTTTTTTTTTTCCCTACATTTCATCCATTAATGTTAGATATACATCTATGCAAAAGACTAAGTACTTAATTTCAACTGATTCCATCCCTATTTCTTTCTGTATTATATATTAGCTGCTAGCTCTTTCTAACATTCATATCCTATTGTGTTTCTCAGCAGCTAACTTTGTTAGCTTAACTCATCTCATAAATCTGTCTTTATAACGTCCTGATCACTTTGGATTTTTTCTGCAAGTCCCCCATTTTTATGCTCAGCACTGAGCAGAAGGTTCAAGACATTATCACAAAGAAGGCTCAGAATAAAAAGCAGTGGGAGGAAAGCATTTTTCCCCAAAATACATACTTTTACCATAGGCCTCATTACTATTAGATGTTCAGAATACCATCTGTCCAAGATGGTCCCATAATTGGACAAATTAACGAAAAAAAGGTTCAGGAAAACTTTCCAGTCAGGTGATGTGCATGTAAGGCTGCCAGCCCTAATGCCCATCTTCTGGAACTCTGTAAACGGTGAACTGCCAGATGCTTCAAGGCCATAGAACAGAAGCGACGAAACATCTCCCTCTTGTTTTGTTTTGTACTTACACTCTCTCCTAAGTACGTGCTAGGACAGAAGAACCGTTGGTCTGACTTGGCACAGCCACTTGTACGGTCTTGCAAAGGAAGTTATCCACTTACTTTATTTTGTTGATATGATGACCACGAAATTGTATTCAATGTTCTAACCGATACAACTGTTTTGCCAAGCCTTAAGGCAAGCCTGTAGGTTGCACTTATGTCATATCATTAAAAAATAATTGTACCTCTTGGTTCTTCAGTAAATTGTGCCTCTATTACAGGAATTTTAAACCACATATTTTGAAGGCTTATTCTTCAATGCCTGTGAGATGCCAAATGATTGTGTTTATAAGTGTCAGGAAATATGATTAGAAATAAATAATTATGTCTCTGAAAACTCATTTCTGCTTTCATGTCTATTAGTTGAAGTTTGACAGCTTCACTTCCTCCTAGGTTTCTCACTTTCTCATGTTTCAGACTCTTCTTAAAATGTAAGTATTTATTATTTTTATTGGTCAAAACAACCAACCACTCTCTCATGTTTCAGATTCTTCCTAAGACGTAGTATTTCTCATTTTTATTAGTTGAAACCACCAGCATGTCTTTTGAGGTTTGCACTCCTTCTAGGTTCCTTTGTGGTATTCCTCTTTTTAAAAAGCTCTGAACTCGTCCTGGCTTAGAACAGTCTGCACATTTCCTCAATGTGGTCCCTGTTGCCCTTTCCAGAAAACTAATGAAATCACTGAATAACATCATACCTTTTGCCAATGACTGTCTGCCACAGCTTACCTCTCTGCAGAACTTACTGTGCTGTAAACAAAGGTCTGAATTAACGTCATGAAAACTTATTTATGTCCTTCCCTAGATGGATGCTTTCAATGCACAATAAGGACATATTATGCTGGCTTGGGTGCTATTCTGAACAGCTGTCCTTTCTGAGATATATCATAGCTTGCAGCTCACCACAGTGTCTGCAGATTGCTTTTTACCAGACATCGTCAGAAGGAACAATAGAGAACTGGAGGATTGCTTCAACATCTTAGCCTTGATGCCCACAGCTTCTAACATGCATAAGATATAATGGAGAAAAGAAAAGGTTATTATCTCAGAAGAAGGGGAATTACCCTCCTGTCTGAAGCTCTCTGGTGTGTATGGGTCAGGCTGAACTGCTGGAGGGAGCCAACATTAAAGATAGGATATTAGTGGTACGTTTAAGCCCAATTTCTCATTTAAAAAGAAAAAAAAAAAAAATCTAAGTTCATTCTGTTTTTAAACTGATAGAGGTGTCTGTAAAAGTAACAAAATCAAGCAGTGAGATGAGTAAGCAAGGCTAAGATAGCTGGAGATAAGAATAAAAGTCAGAGAATATGGACAGGAAAAAAAAAATGGAAGACTGTGCTTTGGGGGATTTGTAAAACTTGCAGGATTGGTAGCATTTGAGACACTAATCAGTTTTCCTTTCCACCAGCCAACGTTAAGGCTTCATCTTGTGCTGGTTACTTGGACCCTAACAGCTAATCCAGAAAATAGCCTGAGAAGACACAAGGACACAGGACTGGGAATAGGAGAAGAAAATAAAAAAGCAGTCCCAAGGCAAAGGATGAGGGCTAGAATCTAGGACTGAATTGTACAAAACCACTCTACTTCTCCTAACAGAATCTTCACTGAGCAGCTTCTCTGTTTTCTGTTAAAATTAAGTCAAATGATCAAGACAAGGAAAGAAAATAGACAGGACAGTGCTTAAACACACACCAGTTGCTCCTGCTGCCTGCTCATGGGAAATGAAGGAATATTCCCCCTATTTTTGTGGGTAACTGAACCGGATACTTGAAAAAATCAAAACAGATTGTCATCTGTATTGAGAGCAGATCGTACATTTGAAAGTGTGCGAGATTTTTTCTTTTCCGCTCTCCTCTGCATCACAACACAGTGAGTCATACGGTGTCTTTTTTTCCATGCTGAAAGACGTGCTGCAGCAAATCAGACATGGTATGACAAACACAGTGAATGAAAATGGTGCTCACCACTTTCTTAACCATCAAACCCCTGCCACAATTTTTAAGCCACGGGATGGCCTGCTGTGTCAAAGGAATTCAGTGCTGAGTAAAACATAGACCTGGATGTCACATGTCTTTAAATAATGTCTTTAAGACGTTTAAGACATGTCTTTAAGAGTCAGTTCTTGCAAACCATTAAGTTTTTAGTGATTGCTGGTAGCATGTGCCAAAAAAAGGTACTCACATTTAACAAACAGGGCTAGACAATGCTGAAACCTGAACTCAGATCTTTGGAAACGCCATAAAGTCAAATCAGCAGGCTACTCAGGTCAAGCAAGGGAGGTCCCCTGCTCAGGGATCCCCAGTTGGTTGGTTCTGTCATATGAATCCAGAAGCACAAGACACCGCACTTCTATAATGTTCTGCCTGATGCAATGAACCACCTGAAGGGACTTCTCCAGCTGTCTTCAGCCTACCAAAGATGTTTCTGAAGACTCCGTCCTCTGTTCCGGGTCTACACAACCCATGGAAATTACTATGAAGAAGTTAAGCCAACTAAGGGAGTCACAGTTGGAGCTTTACTGACATTAACTCATTTCGATGTGGTAATGATTATTTTCTGTTGAAAAAAATATCCTCCCAGGGAATTTCTAATCAGCTCTCCAGTCACTAGCAGTCTCTCCAGTATCAGTAGCCCCTCAAGTCAACCTACCCGTGCAAATGTGAACTCTTGGCAACTGCGTGTTGTCATCATGATGAGATGGTTTCATCCAGAAGCAAGACGGGCTAAGAGCAGGATCTGTTGACCTTTGAGGACAGGCTGATCTGAGCAGTGGGACCAACAGTGCATCTGAATTCATGGTTTAGAAGTAAGCTTCTCACTTTCCTTCAATTTCTTCAGTCTGTCCTGTTAGACAGAAGTCCCTAAGTAGCACTCAGGTGGTCAACACATCATGTGCCCAGGTCAGTGAAGGGGATTGAAGACGGGTGTTCTAAAGGAATGTCAGGCTCTAAATAAAAGTAACAAGGATACATTGGAGTAGAGACCTCAACTACATCAGTGAAAAAGTGATATGTCCAGGAGAAGAACTATTTTTGTGGAGTCAAAGAAACATGATCCAGATCCAACATGCTCCACACGGATAGTCCCACTCACCAAATGGAGCTTTAGTTAAAGACTCTCTAGAGAAAAGAGCTCTGGACTGAGATAAGAAGATAAGAGAATCTGTGGACACACACTTCATCTGAACAAACAAACAAAAACAATCACTGAATCATGAAAAATAGTGACAAAATCCCAGCAGATACTTCTTGTACAAGATTCATTGTTTCATATATAAGCAGCATAGAGAAAGGCACAGAAGACAAGCCAAGGTTGGACCAAGTTTAAAATCGAGTGGGTCCACAGGATACTATTAGTGCCTAATAGAAGAGATAAAAATGAGAAACAAATTTTGGAACAGCATGGAAAACAATACACTTTTAAAAACATGTTTTCAGTCCCATCTCTCCTCTGACAGTAAATTTTGGCAGTCTTAAATGTGCTATTTTGCATGCTTTTTATTTGCTCACTTGCATATTCTCTCATAAGAAATTATACATATGTGTGTGTGTGTACGTATCTATCCAAGAACAGGCTTTATTCCATAACTTAATGAATGAATAGAGATACTTCCACGCAATGATACTCTGCACTTATCTTACATTAAAATATGTTAACATACAACACAACAGCATCTGCTTTATTTTTCTCCCCAAAATCTCAAAACATCTGATACACCAAATGCCTCTTACCAGAACATTTTTGGCACTAATGGATTTAAAAGCTTTACCTATCCTTTGACTCTTAAATCACAAGATTTCTCAAAGCAAAACCTCTTTGCAAAAAGTAGTGGAAGGCACATCTGTTATTTATTTTCTTAAGAGTAAGTTGTCTTCAGTAAGAGGAAATACACATTTCTGAAGAGCTGTTGAAATGCTAAGGCAGCTTCAGCTTCTATGGGAGAGACAGCTGGAACTTTAGATATGCTGAAAATATATTTAAAAACCTACTTTTTTGTAATTATATAGCAAAACAGGAAAACTTTAAAAATATGTAAAAACTTTTAGCCAACTCCAGATTGACTAAACATCCACTTCTTTTGACCTAGAAGAAGCTCATTTCTATAAAAGGCTACTGTATAATAAATGAAGTGAACTTCGAGTCAAAAGGTAAAAGGAATCTATTTTTGTGTAAAGGATTTTCATTTTAGGGCAGGAAGCAAGTTTTCTGGCAAACTAACACTGGTCTACGTCTACACTAGAGTAGAATGTGGCCCAGTAGGAGCAGATTATAGAGCAACACAGCTGGAATGGAGAAGTTTATTGTCACATTGAGAGGCGTCTGAATGTAACATCTATGAGTACCAGCACAGCAAAGATCTCCACAACTATATTTTGTTTGGCTTAAACTGAAAGAAACCCACTTTGTACACTCCAAGACTGCTCTGTAATAGGAACCGAAGTGCAGTTAATGAGAATGATTGGGAATGGACTGATTCGAACTAGAACATTATTGTTTCTTATATCTTGCCTGCTAACCTCAAATCAAGTTGGTACCAGAAGTGTACAGACCTGTAAGTCAGAGAATTAAATTCCAAGAAAAATGACTAATTCACATTTTAAGAATTGCTCATTTGGTTCAGGTTACCTGTCAAACTACTAAGCAGAAAACTCCCCCTCCTACATATTTCCCAACCACATGCAATAAATATTTTTTTCTTCCCAAAGAGCACCTGCCATAACCACACCTTATGTAGATTTGCTAGATGATACCCCTGGAGTTAGCATCCTCAACCTTGGCCTCAGTAATTCCATCCACAAACCTGCTTCTCTATCCCAGTTTTACCATATTCTCCATGGCCTTCATTATTTACTGGCAGATCGCTGGATTCCTAACAGAATTGTCCCAAGAACAATATTTTTTCAAATGTTGGCAGTCATAAAGATTAAAAAAAATTATATTATTTTGCCTTCAAAAAAGATAAATTTGACAAAAGCATATTTGTATAGCAGGCCTTATACTTTACAATGTTAATCTTGTGAGCTTTGCTGGAAATTAGGTAAATTTAACTCAGATTTTGCCAGTGTCAGTTTCGACCTCCATCCAGACAAATCTCTCCTCTTCTGGACAAATCTGTGAGCCTCATAAATAGATGTTGCAAACCCCAGTCCAAATCCTAACCTTAGTCCTACCATTTCTTGGAGTCTGACAGACTGAATCTGTTGGCTAGAGCCACATTGATAACATTTTTACACTTGGGTGACTGTTCTGCACATTCATCATATTTTACTGCTCCTGCAACAGTGACAATGGAGCAAAAAGCATTTCTAAGCTGCAGCTATCCTACTTTGCAGCCTGATTTGTTTAAAATACCAAAAAGTGTTAACAGACTGGGCTAAAGAGAAGTGAGGACACTTCTCATTTTGTCCCTTCAGCTATGAAAGTGAAAACACTCAGCAGAGAAGTGGAGAAGAGACACGGATGTGGTAACAACCGAAACTGCCTCTGCTAAACGAGACAGTCCGTGTTTCAAATGGAACAGTTTCACACATTCCCTACCATAGGACTAATAGTTGCAGCATTAAAGCTAAGCAAGGTATATGACAAGGCTCTGGAGTTCAATAAATGCCTTCGAATATTTATAAAGATATTGAAGAAACATAATTTAAATTCTAGATCAGAATCTTTCCAGTCTGTCTGAACATGTTTTACATTTAAACTGAACCAAAGGGTAAAAAGTGGCTTGGTAATAGAAGACAGACAGCCTGAGTAGGGCTGTGAACATCAGGCTACAGCAGGTTCCTGAAACACACCTGATGTGCTACCTTGACTGTTCACCTTGCAGTCTAAGTAATGGTGGCATGGTGAGTTCTGAGTCCTAGGCAGTGGGAACAGGCTTTGCTAAGAAATTAGAAATATTCTGCTATTAGAGCTGAACTCCAAGCATCTGCAAGTGGCTCCAATCATCACCCAGTTAACACCTGTTGACAAGAGTGGAAGTGTTGATCCATTTCAGTTCTTGGAGGGTCAGGCTATTTGGTGCCTTGAGGTCAGACCCATACATGGGTCAGTGTTTGCATCAGTGGAGACTCTGGCTCATAGCACAATTTTCCATGATCTAACACTGGCCTCAGCACTGGTCTTTGTACAACTCAGCTGCTTCCAAGATGGGATCTTCTAGAAGGACGAAACCAGCAGAATCAGACCACTGGAATTAAGCCTCAGCCTGTGGGCGAAGGATACTGTAAGACTTTTCCAGTGGACAGTCTCTTACTTCTTCTGCTGTTGTCAGGTCTTATACGCTTAAGGTATTTATTATATTTTCCCGCTATTAAAAGTATCTTTATATAACTGTATTGTGAATTTATTCACTATTAAAAAGCATATATCTCTTCTGGGGCAATCCCAGCTCAGAGACATTTTTCACAGCAAGTGTGGGATTGCAAGTGGGGCTTCAAAACAAAAGAACTGCCTCATCATGCAGGATGCAGCTCTTCCAACCTACATGAGTGAGACTCATTGATTTCAATATTTCTTTTAGAGTCTCAGAGTTGCTCATTCGGCTTTGTGACCAGTATTGAATCATTCTGTGGTTTGAGGTTTGGGAAAATTTTGAACAAAGGAAATGTGGACTGTGACCAAAGCTATTCAGCAAATTTAATCCAAATTTATGAATATTTTCCATCAACCTGAACCAGCAAACTCTGCTGAGCACTGAAAGAGCAGTACTGAGAAATAAAAAAACCACTAACAGAGTTCTTTCATCAACCAACAGCTCTTCTGAACCAAGAAGACAAGTATCCCATGCTGGTACACAACAGTATTATTTTTCCAATTTATTACTCTGAGAGTAACAAAGGTCTGAGAGTAGTTTTTTCTCTCAAGTTAAATTAAAAGTTCGGTAATGAAAGCCCTTGGAGATTATACACTAGGAAAGGTCATGACACACTGCAATGCACACTTCCACAGTGCAGTAACATAGAACCTTTTGCCCAGAAATACACTTCAACAGGAAACACAGAGGATTTTTCACTGGGTATTGTACAGCAATGTCACATCGGTAACTCGGAGCATATCAAATAATTGCCTATATTACTTCCTTTTTAATGGAAATTCTATCAAACTTAATGCATAATTTGGATACTTGCAAGACTGCTAATCTTTTGTCACTATGAAGATTTTTTTTCCACTTGAAAATAAGAGGTAAAATATTAGCAGTAGCTGCTGAAGCAACCACAGCAAGCTTGTACTAAAGTATTCTTAAAACCAAAGATAAAGCCTTCCGTGGGGGTGGTTCACCACTTCCTTTGGCTGCCATGCAGGAACTCATCTAGCAGAGAAGATAAAAACAAGAGCTGAGTGCAGAATAATTAGACACTAGAGATGACTCTGGATCAAGATTTCTTGACATTGTGTACTGGAGAATGACATTGTCAGTTATTTGCAATGAACATGTAAGATGCCCTGCATTTGTTATTGTTAATTGTGAATTGTTTATTTCTCTGTGTTATAAATTTGGTTTTATGATGTGCAATGACAATGTAGTTTCCACTGAAGACTTGCACAGATTTCAGCAGAAAGATAATATTTTAATAGAAGATTCTTTGAATAGGAGTAAGTCCTATAAATCCTTCGTTTTATCTGCAAGAGATACATTTACAATGATTGTTTCCCCAAAAAGCTCTTTGTAAGTATTTACATCACACCCAAACACAACTTGAGAACTTAGTATGTTAAGCATTAATGTCTTCTGTATCTTTTTCATTCTTTTCGTATTGCTGAATTTCCTCTTCATGCTAGAAGTGTAACTGAGGGCCACAGGTGAAGAGCCATTCAAATGGTATTGATTTTCAGGCAAAAACCAAAACATAACATTTATCTTGAAGGCAGCCTATGGTCATTGCAGGGTTTTCAATCCAGACACTCAACCAAAATGAAAATTGGCTCGTTCTCTTAAAAATAATACACTCAACTCCTACCAAAAGCCACTTAAAAAGGGTGGAATAAATACTCTTTCGTGAACTAAAATTAATTCTAGCCCCTGAGATATGGAAGACTGGAGAAATCAGTGTGCTAATGTAAGGGTCTGAATCCCCTTGAAAAGACAAACCAAAGAGCTTGTGCTCTTGTCTCCCTGACTCCACTGGCGATAAGGTGGAGCTAAGACAAGATAAAATTTACAAGGAAAAAGAGTCCCTTGCAGCTAAAGAAAGTGAATTACCAGCTGCTTCCTTTAGGCCAGAGTTCTACTGTAAGGTTGGGAGATGACAGAGTTTGAGCTGATTATTAACCTGTCTCAATCCAGAGTGATCTCCGTGACCCACAAAGACATGGGACAGTAGTAGGTACATCCATGCTGAACGTGAGAGGCTGGGAAAGGAGTTGGGGTGAATTAATGACTGTCCTCAACTTGACTTCGTCAAGCAGCAGCCCAAACACACAAAACAATCTGATGTTGAACCATTGTGCTACACAAATGGCCCAGGCTACTGCATCAGATGCAACGATACTGCCACAGGGAAGCCACGGAGAAGCAGTGGAAGTTCTTTTCAAGCCACTTTATCCTGAAGAGGTATTGAAAAGTCATCTGTAATGGCAGAAGCCTTGGAGCCAGAGCCTTGGGAAATAAAAGGCAGCCTGTTGCCGTTATTTCTACAGAGACTATTTAAAGTAACTGGAATTTGGATCCCAGTGGGTGTGAAGGTGAGAGAACTTTTGCTTCTCTTATGCTTAGGGTAGAACCTAAGAACCTAAGTGAAAACACCACCTAATGTAATTCTCAGCATACACTTTTAAGAGGTATCTTCAAAGGCTTGAAAATAATTTTCCAGTCAGAAATTTTAAGATAATTTATTTTCTGAAATTAATTACATAACTTGAAGTATCAATATAAAGCTTTGGTTGGTAATGTATGTAACTCTTCAACATTGTGCAGCATTGATGTAAAATTGCTGCCCATTAAAAATTACAAACAATTTTGAATTTAAATATTATAATTTACCAATCTGTGACTTTCTGTTGTCTTCATGTATGCCAAAATCCAGTTTTGATACTCATTCTTTGGGGGGAAAAAAAAAAAAGTTGTTGTTTCAGGCACATTTTCAACGACCACAGTCTGCAGATAAACATTTAAGGGCACCTCAAGCCTCCACCACAAGCATCTTAACAAAAGATACGCCCACATCAAAATGGCTAGCTATGAACCAAAACCACACTAAGTTTAACAGTTTTTGAGCCTTAATGCAAGGGCATTTGTGCTTCCTCCTTATGTAAGTCCAGGGCTATCTGCCTCCTCAAATTAAAGTCTGAAAATTGTTATTGCCATCTGAAATCTATGTACTAGATGTCCTTCTCCTCGAATATCATGTATACAGCAGGTGCACCACAGTCGGTGGCGGACTGCACCATGCTGGGAACATCAGGTTTGTATTCTTCTAAACCTGAACATTGTGAACATAGTAATTCCCAAAGCAACCTCCAACAATCTGTTCTGAAACATAAGCAACTGAGCCATACGCAATGTCCCACTAGAGATTATGTGACATTCAATAGAATTAAACAGAGAACAACATTAGCTTTCATTATCAAGGTAATGAGCTGCTCTGTAACCATTTCCACCCTTAAATACTGTAAAGAAGGAAGATGGCCACAGGCTGGCTTTGACACTGCTCCACTCTGCATGTTACCAAGGATGACAGAATCATGGAACAGCCCGGGCTGAAAGAAACCTCAAAGCATCATGTTGTCCAACCTTTTGTGGTAAAGAGAGCCTCAATGAGACCACCTAGAACTCTGTGTAAATAGAATATTTCATTATTTCCTATGTAGGTAGATTTCCTAGATTCCTCTATAAAAGCTCAGTAATACACCCTTTAACTAAAAGAAATCTTTCCAAGGTAGCTAACAGTGCTGCTTAAATATTTAATACATTTGATTGGAATGTCTACCTTTTTCTTCTAAATTATCTTCTTATTACAATCATAGTGTACAAATTAATGTACACAAACCAATTGACTTGAAAACTCCAGTCATATTTTAGGAAAGGAGTATTGAGGTCACCAGAACACTCGGTGTACCCAGTCAGTGTTCTGGTAAGTTAGCAGTCTGATTCTTGTGATGAACAGGCCCTAAAAAAGTAATCTTAACATTTCAGTATTTTCAGCTGCTTCTCAGGCGAACTTCATAACAAGTAATTTTTTTATTTTTTTTTTTATTAGGGTTTCCATTTTAGTTAAACTGAAACAGCGATAGTTGTACATCCTTGTTGTTCTGCTGGCAACACAAATGTCCTCACTGGATGCAAACCTGGGCATTAGCATGGCTGTCACCATAGATGTTCCATCAAATGAGATATAAATCTTCAACAACCAAGTGTAAGTAAACAGCTATCTTTTGTTGCTTGTAAAATTACTGAGAGGACCTGTATGTACAACTTTGAAGTTTTAACTTTTCCCCTCAAAATATGTTTCTGGAATTGTTATCACATGGGTTTAGGGATTCTGTTCATTGTATTCATGTTCACAGGCTGCAAATCTCCAGTGCAAATTTGCTGAGCAGTAACTTCTAACAAAGAGGGCACATACTACCTACCAACTAGTAGAGGTTTCAGAACAGCACAAGGTAAAATGCAGGAATGCATTTCAAAGCTGTGTGTGAAAGATAAAACACTCAAATCCCTGTTTAAAAAAAAAAAAAAAGAAAAAAAGAAAGAAAGAAACAACCCAACACTAAGCAGATATTTGTGCATTCCTTGCAGATTACTTTGTTAATCCAGCTCTTATCACGAGTGGATTCAGTTCTAACATTAGCACTGTTGTGTTCACATAACTCTGAAAGTAAGTCCCACTGCACAGTTGAATTTTAACACCCAATCTCGCATCAGAAACCACATTATTTCCACCTCTTATGTAAAGCCCTGAACAGAACCAACTCACTGTTTTCTATACAGAATTCAGATTTCAATTCTTCATCCCTCTTAAAGACAGTTTTGTAAACTGGGAAAAGATAAACTCTTTCTGCCCATATATTTTATATATATTTTTATATATATATATATATCTCCATTATTGCAATTTGTTGTGACAAGAAGTGAGGCTATGAAAATTTACATATACATGCAAATGTATATAACTTGAAAATTCTTTTTTTTTTCAGTTTACTAGCAGGGGAAACAGCAATTGGAGTAAAAAACATGGATATACAATGCTCCAATAATCTTTCATAGGCGATAGTTTTGTCAGCTCTCGGAGTAAATAAAAAGCACTTATAACTTCCCTTATCTAAAGGACATAATGACTTCTTCCTCAGTATCAGCAAAAATAGGATGACAAAATCAGGAGGACAGAAAAAACTCTCTTTTTTTTCCTGAGGTTTTCACAGTTTTTTTCCAGATAGGAAAAAGAGGATAAGAAATACTACAAATTTAGTATATCCAGCTCCTACAAGTAAGGGAAACTGTAGGTTCAGATTTTAAAATCTACAGGTTGTATTAATAGTAATTAATAGCCTCTTTTGTTTGAGCAGCAACGTTCTGTGGTAATTTGTTCAGATTATTCCACATTAGTATTCCCTTTTCCTGACTTGAAAATACATTCAACATCAGCTCTTGTATTCACATGGATTTTTCCCACTTATATCCTATATGCTTATATCTTTTTCAACAACTGTGTCAACTGGAAAAGCAAGCCCACTTCAGAAAACCGATATTTTCAGAATTTTCTTATGAGATCTATCTGCACTAAACTAGTGCTGGTGTATGAAATAGCACATCATACATATGGGTTTCAAAGTGCCTTTCAGGTCTTAGACTTATATTTTTCTTTGTTTTCTATCACCTTGAACCCAGTTCTTCGAATTTCTTAAATTCAGCACTCAAATGTGCTTACTTTCCACTAAGTAGCCATAATACTGCTAGTTGCAATAAACTTAAGTAAATAAAACGTTAGTAAAGCTGAATCAGATGGGTTTTAACAAAAGCTTAAGATTTTAAGTTGTAAATTGTCCCTAAGTCAGCAATCAGGATGTTGTTGTTATAACAACCTCCAACTCTGACTTCAGCCATGTGCTGACCTTGCACTAAATTTAAATTTGATTATATCATAAAGCTACAATTTAACATTACATTAAATAAATTAGATCTTAACCCAAACATTTCCCCTCTGTGCTATTTTTATAGGGTTTGGAATGCATTTTTATTTAGAGCTGTTCTCTATAAAAGAATATATTGCATGTAGCTCATCTTTAATCTGTCCAAGATGAGTAATTTTGCAAGTATCCTCTTGCAAAATTAATGAACTTGCTTTGCAATTTATTTCCACTCAAACAATACGAAGAAAATGACTTTGCATTTGAAGAAATACAGATTTGCTGAGAACATCTTGCACAAAGAAATATTGCTGTCAGTTGCCCAACACAAACTTGATTAAAACTTTTTGGTTATTAAAAAAAAATTTTTTTAAAAGATAAAATTTTTAAATCGCACTTTGTTAAAAAAGGTATTATATGTATGTACATACTGTTGCCTCTTTTTCCCTCATCATAAGTTATTTTTCAGTTATTACTGAAAGGTGCTGTGTTTTGGATTTTTGGCTAAAACATCATTGATAGCAGATGAGTATTTTGAGCAGTGCTTGCACAGCACCCCAGCTTTCCCTGCTCCCCACTCTGCCCCTACAGCAAGCAAGCTGGGGAGGACACAGCCAGAAGAACTGACCCAAATGAACCAAAAGGATACCCCCTGCCTTATGATGTCATGACAGCATCAAAAACAAGAGCAAAGTGGGCGGTTTGGGGAGGCAGCCATTGCTTGGACACTTTCTGGCCAGCAGTCTACTTGTGGGAGGTGGTGAGCGATTGCCTTTGCACCACCTGCTTTGTCAGGCCTTTTTCAGCTTATTTCCTTCACTTAATAAATTATTTCCACTCATGAGTTTTCTCGCTTTTGCTTTTCTTATTCTCTCCCCCGTTCCACATGGGGTGGAGTGTGCAAGTGGCTGTGTGATGCTCAGCTGCAGGCCCACCACACTTATTTAACACACAAGTGGTTTTAGCACTTGACATGAACTATGTTTATGAGCAGTAAATGACAAATTTAATTCCTGATACCACAAGAACAGCCAGCAGGCAACAGATACTTGTGGGTTTAGTTCAGTTCTGAGCAGGAGACACTGAATATTGTGGATGGGCTGGACTATTCCAACTGAAAGTTTCAAAACACTACATGTAACAGCAGATTCCTCTAATGGATGTCTCTGGGTACTTTCCAATTAACAGCTACAGTGCAACAAATGACACTGACATTTTGCCTAGATAAAGGTTTGGTTTGGTTTTGATGATTTATTTCTTTTTCGCCTTCACAACAAAATTCTACCCGTGGTTACTAGAAAAGCTGCTGTAAAACAAAGGTCGATAGATTTTACTCGGGAAAGAAAGAATACCTTGTAAGACGTACATCTCTGAGAAGACTAACGACCGATCTCAACAATCAGTTAGTCCTACTGAATTCCTTGAAGCAAACATTTTGTAGAAGAGAAGACAGAGGGCTGACAGACATCTGTATCTATCGATTCACTTTTTCACTTATTTGTTTTTCTTAATATTCTCATGACTATATATATGGAAGAAATACAAAAGGAAGGAAGCTCAAGATAGACAGAGCTGTTACACTGAAAAGTGTTAAGATGCAGGTGATAATGCCCATTAGTCAGCATTGCAGGTTTCACATTAAGAAGAATAACACCATTCTAGCTGCAATAATTCATTTTTAGCTGGTGGCTGTTTGATAGCCTCAGGAATGTTTTCAGTGGAATTCCTAGAGGACAAGTGTAACATCAGAGAAACCACTATCAGAACCAGATATTACCTGAGGTTCATAAATAAACAGTTGAAGCAAAAGCCTGAGAGAAAATGATAGCTGAAGTACTGAGGAAAGCAAAGACTGACTAAAGAAAGGACATTTCAGCTCAATAACTGCTAGATAACACTTAATCTCAACAGTGAAGATAATGCCCAAAAGGTCAGCCACCATCTGATGAGCTTGTAGAATTTTTTTTCCTAGCGGATTACAGCAGATAATTCCAGAGGTATCAGCCTTTGAAACAAACAAAAAAATATCTGATGATAAATCTGTGACTTGCTTTGGCATAGCTGCACTCAGGCAGGGAATTTAAATGCCAAGATGTTACTTGTTGCCAGCCCTTGAAACCTGTGGTATTGTAAATCAATGTCAGGGTGTTGCCTCTGCCGCTTCTCCTCTTATTGCTTCATTGACCAAGGTAGAAAAACAATTACTTGCTGCACTGCTGACAGGAACTATATCGCCACATGAACATCCATTACATTCCAACTCAAGTCTTCATATGCTTGTTTCGAAGAGAGAACCCAAACAACAGAAATTTGAGGAGCAATGAGAGCTGTGACTTCCAGCATTGCTGTAATAAGCCTCCTGAGCAATCTCCACCACAGAAAAAGTTGATCAGCTGCTGCAAAAACAAAGGTCAGGATCTAAACCAATCACCCCACAGTCCTTATCCAGATAAATCTCTTATTAAAAAGTCAGAATTTGTTTGACAAGTGGGTGGTAAACGGTTGTTAAACTATTGTATGTGGAGACTAACATCATAGAGGAGAAAATAAGGTGTTTCATTACCACCCTTCTAATAGAGCTAGTCTGGAAATACTCCTGTTACTTCTACAGGAAAAACAAAACAAACAAACAAAACCAACCAAACAAAAACAGCCAACCACCAAGGTTTACAGGATTGGCACAGAACTATGAAAGAGTTATAAGTAACACGCGTTAGGCTAGAATCTAGCTCACCCAGGCTGAAGAAACAAAAGGTAAATGAGCTAAAGGCAATGTGTACTTATGTTACAAATTTGCAAGGAACCAAAGTCAGATAAAAAAGAAGGAAAAAGAGCAGATCACAGTTCTATATTATAGAAGACATTGAATAAGAGAGATGGAAACTAATAGTATTACTAAAAGTTACCTAAAGCTGCTCCTTAGAGCATACAGAAACACTTTAATTTTAGATGAAACAAATCTGAAGAAAACAGACTGCATTCCTATGGGGATGTTAGCTCCTGCTTCTTAGATTTGGTTGTCTTTAAAATATAAGTATTGCTGCTGTCTCTACAGAAACAAATGGGGGAAGGATGACCTGCTTTACATGTGTTACCGGTTTCTTTTCCAAATGCAGAGAGCTGAGTGTACTGCACCCAGACATCTCCTTGGTGACTAACACAGACGCATGAGTTGATTCACCCTCACCCACAGGAATATTTTCCCATCTGCTGGAACACAACATTCTGATGTTGAGGCCAGCTCACAATCACCAAAACATAAAGCCTCAAAGACAAGTGGTCTTACGAAACAAAGCTTTCACCAGTCTTGTATAGACAGCGCTAGTCCTTGACATTGGCAATAAATCTACCTAGGTTGTAAGCTTTCTCTTGCAAACATCTGAAGGCAAGATCCAAAGCCTACTGAGGTCAGTGAGACATTTTTCAGTAATTTCAACAACACCTGTGTCACTTACGGGGAGGCTGCAGCTGATGCGTGGAGATGACCTATACGCCTTCAACAAATGTTGTTTACAAGTCATGTCAAAACAAGAAGATATAAATTCAGCTGTTCAGCTTGGATTATTACAGAAAACATCTACCTTGGAAAAAAAAATCTGAAATCCCGACCCTTCATGGGAAGATGAATGTAACACTGATGGCAATTTCTGTGCAGACTACGCATTTTGTTGGCTAACTTCTGCTTACACTTACATTGCTTAGTGCTTTGTATTTTGTTGCAGCTGTAAAATCCTAATTCACACTTTGTTAAAAAAAAAAGAAAAAGAAAAAGGAAAGGAAAGGAAAAAAGACCAAAGAAAAAAGGAAAAAGAAAAAAGGGGAAAAGAAAAAAAAAGAAAAAGAAAAAGGAAAGGAAAGGAAAAAAGACCAAAGAAAAAAGGAAAAAGAAAAAAGAAAAGAGGAGGAAAAAAGAGGAAAAATACAAAAGAAAAAGGAAAAAAGAAAAAAGTTGCATTCTCTCTTTTGCTGTCATCCAAACGTCATGCCAACAGGCAGTTCTGTACCTCTGGAAGAAAGACCTACTAGATCAAATGACAGATTTTATTTTTAACACCAGTTCCACGTGGTCTTCAGAGAATGAGATAAGCATCTTTGTCACTACCTCAGTGAAAGAGCAGCTCTAACATGTAGCTGATTTCTACCAGCACAGTAAAGCTGAGTGTGTCACAAATAAGTATGAACTCTGATGAGTTTTTGTAAAGATGGTGCAAATGACATGTCAATTCTAATGTTTCACTGTTAGGTAGAGGCCAAAAACATTACCATTAAAAAAGTATCACAATCTGAGTAAAAAAGAAGTATTTCTTCAAGTTATTAAGAAATAGCTTGCACCTCTAAATAAAAACCTATACTGTATCACCAAACAGAAACTCTCAGTTTTAGATGCATTTCTTTATCCATAAATAATCCAAAAGAGGATTTACCAGGATTTGCCATAAAATAAAAAATATGCTGTGATTCCTGGGTGTTTAAACAAGAGAATATAAACTCAGAAGATTAAGGTAACATTGTACTTATTGGTGGTGGAACTGGTATAGTGTGGTATGAAAAAAACAAGAGACTTCAAAGAAAAGCCATGAGGCTAATTGCAGTACTATAATCCATTTAATTTATTCAAGTGAGACTTTCACTATAATCTGTTTATATGAACCAAAATTTGGCAGAAGAGAGTCCATCTATCACTTATAAATTAAGAAGATGAATTTCTGAGTAAAGCAGGTAGTTTTAGACCAATGCAAGAAAACATTATCAAATTCTTTAGGGAAGAAAATATCTGATGACTGAAGCAACACGGGCATGATGTCATTTCCCTATATTATGAGAACGAGGTGACTTTTCTAGACCATTCGTGATTTCTTGTCTTCGGGATCATCTTCTTTCAGATCCCAACTGAACAGCGGAAAGGTGTCATGTGCAGCGGTGCTATGTGAATTTTACTTTGAAGCCATTATTTAATTCATGATTTTGTTATTGCTTGTCTACTTGTGTTTGTTCAAAGTAATTCATTTCATTAATAATAGAAAAATCTGTGTCCTCAGTATACTTCATTTTTATGCAGCAAAGTTCTCTTGGTTGATGTTTCTCTGATGTCCTTTATGCAGCTGTTTCTATTTACATATTTTAAGTCACTGAAGCTCAAGTGCACAGTGCATGCTAAAAGATTTAAAAGTGTATCATCCATTTAAAACTTGTAAGAAGACATGCAGAATTATTTGCTTCACAGGGGCCAGAGTAACATTCCCATAAACTAGTTGTGCTCAGTGTCCTGGTTGTGTTCATCCCATACATCGCATCAGAATCCCCACCTTTCACACATACCTTACTTTTATAATTTTGGACGGAAGTCTGCTTTCTGAAGCAAAGATCAAATATTATCATCATATATACCTAGAAAATGTAAGACTACAGATGTAATTGCATAAGAGATAAGACAAGACTGATACAAAGTAGAAACGGATCGGCAACGATAACCAGAATAACCATAGCCATGTCAAACAATGAAAGATGTTTGCACAGCAAACAATTCTCCACAAGGATGACCCACCTTCAAATGATGGAGAAAGTGGCACTACTTTTATCTTGCAGTGTGACAGAACCGAGGTAGATCCCCATTGTGTGAGATATCGCACACGGACAGCAAGAGGGGTAGCCCCACCAAGAAGAAACCCAGCCCAGACAATCAAGAAATGGAAGGAGAATCAGAGCCTTGAAGAGTTCAAAAAGTCCTAACAGATGGAGTGACTGAACAAAGGCCACAAAGTAAATAAGCAAGAACACACTTGGGTCTCCTCCTCATCTACAGAGTTAATGCCTTTCTGTTGAGCACAGGACTTCATTTGGCTTCAAATAGTGCTGAATTGTACTCCTTTCACATTGATTTCTACATAAAAGACAGCAAAAGGGGAAGGAAGATATCAGAAAAGTACACTTTCAGATACAATGCATTGCAGATGCTGTAGGAGCTGTGAAAAAGCAAGTAAACAAACAAAATACTGTGCAGCAGCTCTGATATTCCAGGGGAAAAATAAGTATCTAGGTCCTTTTGTTAGTGGCATCTCTTAAAATAAAACAGTATGTTTAAGTACAGGACTGTCTCAATCTTTATTCTTGACAGCCAATGTTCTTAGTTACGAACATCCATTTATCTCAGATCTACCTTGATCCTTACACAGCAATTAAATGCTTGGTATTATTGAGCCATGTATCTAATGGTCTGTGACAAGGTTAATTTATTACCTTAATTGTTAGGCTTAGATAAGAAAGCACTTTTTCTTTTTTTTCCACATGGGTGCACTTACTTTTGTTGCTATACTCATTCTGAGTAGCTTTTTGAAGACCTAAAAACGAAACGGACAAGTAATATTAACAAGAATGGGGATCTATGTCCTCAGTGCACTTTTAAATAATAAGCTGTGTTGCTAGTCTCCCTTTGTATATCAGCCTTTCTAAAACAGTGCTGTATCTGAATACAGTACTGATGCAAAATACTATGTTTGTGAAAAGGAGAATAGTAAAAGCACCTGTTATTGTACTTTTCTTACATTGCCTGGGGACATATCTATTAATAATTACTGCTTTCAACTATGGACTCAAAACACATGAACTATTGCCCAGAAGATGCTGATGATTAGTGATGTCATACAACTATAAAAGTTTGAAGGTTTGAGTTACTAAAATATTTTTGTTCCATATGTCAAATCTGAACTGAAGATCCAAATGAGCTGAGAGTAGCTGGTAAAGAGCTGAAGGCATCTGGTGGAACATCAGGTGGTTGCTCCCTAGGATTTGGATAAAAGCAGCAAAACTTCCTTTCACCTGGGACAAAGAGAGAGGTGTCATCACTGAAGTACATGACAAAAAATGGTGGGGTTATATTAAGCTATGAAATGTTACATACAGCCCTGGAATAACTTAATACAAAAAGAACAGAACTTCTAGATTATTTAATACACAGGAAGAGTGTAAACAATAACTTCATTTAGCACAAGCGGCAGGAAGAACTTTATTTTCTTTGTTCTTCCTTTATATTTTCTTTTCTCAGTTTCACAAATGCTAATTAAATTGAAATACAGATCTTCAGGCTTTAAGCTCTGAGTCATTAGTTGCAGCAAAAACAAAATATCAGTTCGATGGATAAATAAAAAAAATAATTCAATACAACCAGGTGCAGATTACTGTTACAGACCTTGACCTGACAGGAGCAGTAAGGCAACAAATAAAAAGAAGTAAGTAAATAAGTAAATAAATAAATAAGAATTATTTTCTGTTTGTTTGGTATATTTGGTTCCATTAATAACGTAGCTTTTCAGGGAAGGCTAAATATGGATACTTTAACTTATACTGATATAAAATATCAGGCTTTACATTGCATTAATCACTAATTTTATACTTACTAAAATGTAAAAATAATGTTCCTCTTGCTCAATAAAAATAGTACTCTATTAATTTCAGGGAGGTACTGCAGAGATCAATTTTACCCAATGTAATTAAATTCTATGTGTGCTATTTCTTTTCTTTTCTCTGAATGCCAGCATAGAGATTCAAACATGCTTCCATTGTGTCGCAGCTGCTTCAGCTCTTTATGCTTTCATGGCTTCTTTTGGTCTATTGTTTCTACATTTTGGGGCTTGTAACTAAAAGTATAAATGAAGAAGGAAACCGAACGCGATGTTCATGTGTCTCAGCCACAAAGAAAGGAGTTGCCTTATTTAATTCTTCCGGATTTTTCCCAAAACCTGTTCTAGGGGGCATACACCTCTGAAAACTGCTTCCACGGCTTATCAGCAGAGAGGTCATGTCATTGTTAAGTGGTTCAATGATCCCTTCAATGATCCCATCAATGATTCCAGCAGCCTTCAGTTGCAAGAAAACAGCAGCCAGATTAAGAGTGAAATAAACACCCGACTGAAAAGAAAAGCTGGTAGGAAATATCCAGTCCTTCCTTTTAACGGTTCTGCAGATTTTGAAGCATGTAAAAACACACAGACTGTAAGCTCAGCTCCTTGTGTCAAGGGATACAGTCCTACCTGTGGAGAAAGTGAGATGGGAAGCAGTAATGCACCTTCATTTATTGATGAGGCTTTCTGCTGAATGGAGACCTACTACCTTGTTTGTTTCACAATTAAATGATCATTTTGGTGTTCGCGTGGTGTATCACAGGGCCTGTCGCCTTCAGGAGTCTTCTAAAAGACAGTTGCTTCAGGAACTGAATGCTGCCTCCACTTTTTTCCTCCCTCCTTTGAATTCTGTTATAAACGGGCAGATGCATGGTCAGGTAGCATACCGATTTCCATCTGCCAGAAAAAGCTTTTTTCTATGTTAAAAAAAAAAAAAAAAAGTACAAGATCACAGTGCAACTATTAATTAAGAAGAACTACGGACTTGAAAACCCCAGAAATCTGGAAAATTATTTTCACGTCTAAAAAACTATATTAGTCCACCTTCTAGATCCTGACTCAAGTTTCCAGGCTTAGCTGCAGAATATGTGTGCCAAATCTGTAAGGTAAGTGCATGCTCATGGGATATATAACCTCAATGACAGCTGAGTCTCATACTTCTTATACCTGTAGGCTACAGTATTTAAAATAACACTACAACTACCTGCCCTCTTATGCTTTCCAAACATCTTCTCTTATAATGTTATCTTACACAGAAACTACAGCAATATAATGATATTTACATGAACTCTGAAATAACAAAGAGAAAGAGAACAACTTTAACACCTCTTGACTGGAAGATGGGCAAATGTTTAAGTAAAAGACAAGATAAGGATCAGATGTTAAGCAGTTGAGATATGTAAGAAAGCATAAAACACTTACCTAGAAGAGGAAATCATATATCTAAATGGAAGGTTGGGTGTGAAGTTACACAGAGAGAGGATTCAACGACTGCATCACCTGTTTGTTTAATTGTATTGGGCCTTTTATATAAAAAGACAGCTGAAAAACTGTAAGAGAAGGGGGAGAAAGGACACTGGATGAAATTAAAGGAAGTTTGGTACTACTGTCAGTCCTGTCATTTTCAGTTTCTTTTACTATTATGATTAATAGTAGCAGTAAAGAGGTTTAACTAGTAGTACTAGTTAAAGCTATTTAACTTGAAATTACCCTACCTGATTTACTAAACAGGTTTCTCGGCTTATTTAAGATTACTTTTACTATCACTGACATAATTCCAGTAAGTCAGATAACAGTACTGGGGGGAAAAACAAAACAAAACAAAACAAAATAAAATGTACAACAATTCATAAAATATCATATTTTGCTTCAATAGTTTTTCCTGAGGATGACAAGTGCACGAATCTGAAACAAAGGCTGGTGTAGATAACTCACATGGTAAGCAAACCACAAAAACAGCAACGTGTTGGAAACCACATTCTGAACCAGACCCTTAATGAGTCAGATATTCTGAATTACTTTTAAAAAGGAAGTGGTTATTTCTGTATGGGGGGAAAGGATAGTGGCTGTCACATGGCACTTCACTATATTTGTACTCAGGGCTCTACTGAAGTCACCTATCACCGCCAAAAAAAAATGCACAAGGTACTTTACACATTTCTCAAAATTGACATTGCAGGAGTGGGACAACAGAGCCTACACTCCTCTCATGAAGGCAGAACCTGGTTTTCAGTATTTCCTTTTGGCAATGCGACAGCCAGAATATCGATGGACAAAAGACAGGGCTGCCCAAGGATGAGAATGGAAGTGAGGTGCAGAGGTGCACAAATGACAATAGATGTGAACCATTGTGTTCTACATAAGACAAACTGGTAATCAATGTGGTTTTCCAACATTTAGTGTCTTCGTTAACTCCGAGCTGTTGCATCAACCAGGAATTTGACACAATTGAGGATATGCCTTTGTCATTTCTACTCAAATACTCCTAAACCTAAACTCAATCCTAATCTTAGTCCTCCTTTGCCAGAAAGTTGCACCTTTCCTTCCTTATCTGGCATGAGCACTTAAAGCAAGAAAGTTCTGAGTTTAAAGGGGAGGTGCCAGGCTCGAATGATGAGAGATTATTCTTCCCTCTAACTATGCATTTATTTAAATAGAAGCAGGATCGATGACAATAGCAATGTGACAGAGTTTACCCTCTTTAGTTGAGCCTCCAGTCTTGTGGCTTTCAAGCCTTCGAGCTTTGATGTAGATGGGAGGGCTTGCTGAAGCCTCTGTTGCACACAGGTTTGGAGACAGAAAGCCATGATTCATTCCCCACCATTTAGAGACACACTGGACTCTGAGGGAAGATCATAGTAAGCATAGTAAGCAATAACACCATCACTGTCACTACCCTACCCCTATACCCAGCACTGGTGGTGCCACACCTGGAGTCCTTTGTCCACTTCTGGGCTCCTAAATACAAGGGAGACATGGACATATCGGAGATATTCTGGCAAAGGGCCACTAAGATGATTAAGGGACTGGAGCATCTCTCCTGGGAAAGGCTGAGAGCTGAGACTGTTTAGCCTGGAGAAGGCAGGGGAGTGATGAGATCTTATCAACACATATAAACACATGTAGGGAGGGTGCATAGAGGACAGAGCCAGGCTCTGTTCAGCAATGCCCAGTGACAAGACCAGGGGCAACAGGCACAAACCGAAACACAGAAGATTCTGACTGTGCATCAGGAAACACTTTTCCACCGCAAGGGTGACTGAGCAGCGGCACAGGCTGCCCAAGGAGGTCGTGGAGTCTCCATCCTTGCAGATATTCAAGTTGTCCGTACATGGTCCTGGGCAACTGGGTCTGTACGGCCCTTGTTGAGCACCGGCAGTTGGACCAGATGACCTCCAGAGATCCCTTCTTACCTCAGCCATTCTGTGATTCTGCCAATGCAGATGACAAAGGACTCTAACACTCCGGATATGCTAACAAAGGATTATGCATGAGGTATTTGCATGCTGATGTAGATTAAAAAACCCACCAAAAAATTAAGGACTACTATTCATCTCTTCATATCGCACATGAAACACACAGCAAGAGGACAGTAGGGCTGTTAAAGTAGGCACTCAAAAGTCATAAAATGGCAGAATTAAGATTAATGGTCCAAACTTTTTTTTTTTTTGGTGCATACATATTATGAGGCTGGTTATTAAATGACATTATACAGTTACTTCCCTGCTCCTTCTGGGACTTTAAATACAAAAAGTACACCGAAGTATTTTGCTTCAGCTTGTAAAATCTGCTTGTAAAATCTGGAACAAATAAATGTTTTCAATGAACAATTATAAATACATAGCTTGGAATACAAGAAATTCTAAATTGTTCTTCTGAATAGAATAACCATAATCTCCTTAAATGTTATAGCACTTGTTCATTTTTTTTATTACCTTGTCAGCTTTTTCTCTTTCACCTTCATCTGCCAAAATAGCCAGAGAAGTGAGTCCCCTCTGTTTTCCACTGGAAGCACTAGGTTTTCCTTTGAGTTTGTTAAAAGCTGGGCATATTTCACTCTCTGAACGGCTACATTTGCTCTTCTGTGAAGAAAGTGATATTTCAACTTGATATGGTAAAATAAAACTCAACATATTAAAACACATACTTGGGAAAATAAATATTATCCACATCATACAGAACCACAAGAGGGAAGAGGGGACACTTTTCCCTTCCTTTTCTCTTTTCTTTTAAAAGGGAACAAGATAGACGAAACCAAACTCATATAAACACAAAGAGTGGAAAGAAAAATCACTATCATGTTTGATTAGCAACCAAACAATTATTTTAATAAGGACATGTCTGAACAAACCTCTCCCTTTTCTATAGTACAAGATCTTAATGGAAAAATGAAACAATAAATAATGACAATAATCCAGTACTGTAGTAAATGTGAAGTACAAACAAACGAAAGTGCAAAAGCTACAGTCTTTTACCTTGAAATGTAAACCCTTTACAGTTACCTTTAAAACTGTGTAAATAGCACCACATCTGAGCATGAGTTGGAGAGAAAACTTTCAGCATGCCCTGAATACAAAGAAGACTAGTTCTCTCATCAGTGAGACACAGGGGTATTCTTCTGGAAGACAAGCATACCAAAAAAAAAGGCAAAAGCAAAAAAAAAAAATGACTGAGGTTTCCAATGAAAAATAATGCTTTTGTTCAATGGCATAATAGCTGATAAATGAGGGCTATGTATAACATCATTGAGGCTTTCAGTATTTACTCAGAACCATAAAGCTGATTTAAGAGCATTCCTAAATAAAGCTAACACAGTAGCTTCAGTGACAGCTTCCTCTAAAACTATAGATGGACAGCGTGGGATAAGGTTCTGCCAGACAAATGTCAGAAGGTCAGCAGAAAATAAATATCTTAAAACAAATACCTTTACATGGGTCTCTGCCATTCTTTAGTATCAGACAACCCAACTTCTAAATGAAAAAAACTCCACATGCCTCAGTCATTTTATTCCTGATCCAGCCTCAGTAAAATTACACATACTGGGACAGAGGTAGGATCAAGATAAGCAGACAACAGGGGTTTTTGGACTATGCTGAGCTGTACCATGCAAGAAGATTGTTCAGAACTAACTCAGGTTTCTCTGTGTGGCACCTCCACTTTGCAAAGTTTCACTCTACAAAAAATACAAATACTCTGCAGACAGTGGAAACCTGTTCGTAAAATAGCCAGGATCTAAAGAGAAACAGATACAGAATGTTCCTCTTCCTTCGGTGTAGTGTGATTTTCCCTGAGTGAGCATGCTTGAAAATATATTCCAGGTGTTTGTCATAACATACATCAAACAAATTCAGCAACATTTATTCATTTAAAAAATTATTCCCACTTTTCGCATTGATTAAACATGAAATATTATTTCTTTTATAAAACCTGAGTTAAGTTTTAACTGCCAAAATCAGAAAAATATTTTGAAATTAATCAGCCAAGATAAATAAAATCAATACCTTTTTTTTTTTTTTGTGCTAATAGTGGCACACAGATTTAAAGCCGTTTATTTAGTCTCCTCTTTCTTCTCCTCAATTATCTCATTTTTATGTACTTTTTCATCCCTTGTGCCCAAAATGCCCGAAACAACCAAAACTCGTTGTTAACTCCTTCCAATTTTCTTCCAGCTAATCTGGAATCCCAAAATATCTAATACTTTATTTTTATAGGCTACTGTTAGAATTCCTGGCATCACTATATAAAACACCGGATGAATGGATGCTTAAATATTTTCTTCTGAACTGGATAGTAAGATTCAAAACAATGTGAATATTCTTCGAAGTAGTTTGTCTAAAACTCCAGGATGCTTGGGTTTGCTTCCTTTTCTGCTACATCTAAAACCATAATTATTGAAGTTTCCTCATATAATGATTTTAGGGAATCTGACCTGCCTTTAGATGCACTTTCGATACTTAATTGTCACTGTTTTCACAGAAGCTGTTCTGTTTTGGTTTGGTTTTTTTTGTAGTTCAGATATACCTCTATCCAAAAAGTGACTGCAAATGTATTGGTGTTTGCGCTCAAATAATTCATTTTTTTGAAGGAAAGGCTGTGATATGGTAGTTCAGATGGAGCATTTGTACATTCTCTCTTTCAGACAGTATTTTGAGTCGTTTCAATGCCTGCTCTCCCAGCCTTCTCTTCTTTTGTTTCTATGTAAATGACAGCAAATTTGACATTTGTGAATAAATACTCATGGCACATTACCAAGCAGTTTGTGTTCTTCGCATGAGAGACAAACTGATCTTCATTTCAAAAAAAATCCCACAACTGCATAATTATACGTTTGGAGGCCATAAGTAATTGTGTAACACACATTCTCTGTAACTAAGAGCCAAATTATATGTGGTTTTCCCTCCAGTAGACAGAGAAGTGTGTAGTGGATCAGACCCCATTTGAACACACAATTTTGAAACCAGTTTATGTAAGGGTGGGGCTATAATACCTTTTTTATCCATACTGAGCGGAAATCTGCAACGGTTGAAAGTATTTCCTTAAATACCTTGAGACTTTGACATTTTGCTTCACTGTAAGTCAGAATGAAAACCTGGCTTTTTCAAATTCTCAGAGAAAGAGAATTCAACGAGAACAAGATTGGGATTGATCAAACCCCTTTGTTCTGACAACGTATCATATTTGCTACACAATTCGAAAATCAAAAATAAACCAAACTATTTCAAATTAATACAAACATTCATTTCCAAAAGCAACAGAATGTTGAGCAGCCAAATCCAGGGCGTGTCAGTATCAATCTTTGGTTACATAGCATAAAGATGTCAAAATACTCCCAAAGTTTTTAAAATGGCTCATTTTATGTTTTAAATCGAATGGGTCTGTACTGGAAAACTGTTCACAGACTTTGTTCCTTATTTGTTAATAAATTACACATCCCACCCATCTCTCTTAGACAATCACCCTCATCTTCCATTTCTGTACTGGACTGAAACACTCAGTTCTAGAAAGAGATTCTAAAAAGGATTGCTTAGAATATGTAAAAAAATTACATCTTAAAAATGCTTAGACAGTCTAGAAACTTGTTTGAAAGAAAACATCTATCATTTAATCCCACATCAAGTATACGTTTGGGGCGAGCTGTTTTCTCACAGATGATTTGGCATTATCCTATAGGAGTTTCCTATACACGTTACCATGAATTTTATCTTTTATCTTTGACACTGAACGGCATATATACAAAATGTGGTTACATCTAAAACTGACAGAACTGGGTAAGGCAGCACTACATACTCTTTACTGGTTTGTGCATGTGTAAATAAAGTATTGCTTATATCAGTGAAAAAAATAAACAGCATTTGAAAAATAACACTTGAAAAGTGCAAGTAGCTTTTAAAAGCAATGATTATGCTAATAACATTTTGTATTAGTCGATGTTTAAAATTAATATATTCCAGTTTGCTGCGTATTACCATCTGAGAAATACTGTATACAGTATTATAAGAACTATCTTTTGATCATGATGTAGTTTATACACTGAATTTTAAGTTAGAAGAACAAAATTATTCTAACTCTAAGAGTCGTACTATAGTTCTTTGACTGTGATTGCTTCTCCTGTTGTGGTAGGAGTTATGTGGAAATACATGTGACACAAGAAGGTAACTGAAGATTGCTTTTTGTACATTTCCTGTACTTCTGAGAACTTGAAGAAACAGTTGAGGCTGGTGGCTTGTGCATTATTTGAATCAGTTCTTTTGCACACTGAAAGAGACTTCTGAATGCATTGTGCATGAACTTGAAGCACTGCACTGATTTTTAAGCAATTACACGAATTCTGCCTACATATTCAGCATTGTACCAGGTAATCTAGGGCAAAGAAATCTTAATACTGTGTCCAACTGCATTTACAGGCTGAGCGAAATTACTCTAATTGTCTTATTTTTCAATCTGAGAATTGGAGAGAGATTACAGACGTGTATCAGATACACCATTACAGTCAATTACACTATTAACTGAAACAAAATTTTCATAGTATTTCTATACAATAAAAACATCAATAATTTGTTTTTTTCTCTTCTTTTTCTCTGTATTTTTTCTTCAAATTATGGTCTTGCTATGCTTGGAGGAGTATCGAAAAATGTGAATACTAAGGTCAGCATTTAATCCTAGCTGGTCTAGTCCAAGCAAACAGCTGCTGATAGTCATTGTTTCCACACACAGGGTTTTTCCCTTAAGTATACATAGATGTCATGAGTCAATATCTCATGATGGTTGCTTCTACTACATGTGTGGGAACATCTAGTACAATCTAGTCAGCAATCTATATATTCTATAACTGCATGTCAAACTCTAAAACCATTATAAAATCATCTTCCTGAAGACCTGCATAAATTTTAGCCTAGATAAGAAGCCAAGGTGAGTCATTTATTGATCCAAAACTATCCACACTCAGTCCCTGCTCACTGCTGCTACCCAACAGGTACCAAAATATTTGGCACGGACATTTCTACTTCTGTGACTTGCAGTAGTGTGCAGCCACTAAAGAGGTAGTTTTCTGTTGCAAGGCATTTAACAATTACTAGTTGTGAAAAAAAAAAAATTGCAAATATACAGCCCTCCAGTCACATTCATGCAATTAACAGAACCCACACTATTTATAATCTATCCAAAACTGCATATATGCTAGGGTGTATTTGTAGAGTTCATATATACTAGGAATTCTTTTAGGGGCTCACATATACCAAGGTATATTTTATCAATGTGATCGCTTTTCTAAGTTCCAATTGTGTTATTGCAGGTTAGCCTAAAACCCCTGTAATCTGAAACTTCCAGGCATTCTCACCTGCTCTTTGTAATGGAAAAAGACTGGTTTGTTAGAGAAAGTCGTGCTTTGGAAATGAATGGTGTTGGTGTCCCTCCATTATTCCAGAAGACTTTGCCTGTCCTCTAGCAGTACGGCTGATTAAACCTTTTATCAGATCAGAAAAGAATTAACTGTCACGAAAGGGGATGCAGGATGATAGAAGGGTGTGCTCTTGGGAAACCGATGGGTAAACAGCAAGTGCAATCAGGAGTCTGGAGGCAGCGAGCGATACCTGCCTTGAATCACAAGCAGGAGTATCCTCAGTCCTGCACCAAATCTGAGGAGAAAACTCTGCTAAGCTGAAAAGATGACTTACATGGCAGTTCTTTCTTGGCCTGCCAGGGTCATGTCCATGTACCTGCTTTGAAAAACGAGCGTGTTATTTCACATGTTTTCACACACTGTGATGGGCATTAATGGTATTTATTTTCTATGAAGTTTTTTCCATGGAGTTAGCAAGCCAAACGGGCTGCTGTGACTGAAGCAGGCTTCCAGTGAGGAAAACCATAGAATCATAGAATTGTTTCGGTTGGAAGAGACCCTCAAGATCATCAAGTCCAACTGTTAACACTGACGCTCAACAAGAACCTCATCTACACGTCTTTTAAACCCCTTCAAGACTGGTGACTCCACCACTGCCCTGGGCAGCCTGTTCCAATGCCTGACAGCCCTTTGGGGAAGAAATTTTTCCCA
>VWYH01008703.1:0-37977 GCA_013399365.1 Pampusana beccarii | reverse complement strand
AGGTTGTGGAGTCTCCTTCTCCGGAGACGTTCAAACCCACCTGGACGCCTTCCTGTGTAACCTCATCTGGGTGTTCCTGCTCCGGCGGAGGGATTGGACTGGATGAGCTTTTGAGGTCCCTTCCAAGCCCTAACATTCTGTGATTCTGTGATTCAGTGATTCTCGGCGTGAGGGGCCCAAAACTGACCCCAGGATTCAAGGTGTGGCCTCACCAGCACTGAGTACAAGGCGAGATGGTGGAAAGTGACCATATGGACCAAAAGCACCAAAATTATAATTTACCTGCTGTAACTGGTACCCCTGCTCCCAACTCTGGTAATGGGGTTGGCGTAACTAACTCCATCTCATGAAACATGCAGCCATTCTCTGTGACTGAGAAGGTCATGTATTTGTTTTCATTACTTTGTAATCAGGCCATGAAGGTCCTGTGCACCAAGCAGACAAATCACACAGGTTTCTCCTTCCCCTCTTGCAGGGTTCCTGGGCACCAGGCCAGTTATTCCCCTCCTCACTGCCCTTGAAGGTCTCCCATACGGTCTGGCCCGGCAGTGGTGATGGCCCTGGCACAGGGGAGGGAAGCGGAGCAGCACAGAGCTCTGCACATAAAATGAAGCTGTTACAAGTCCCAAGGGACAACCGGGACCCAAATCGCTGCTGAAGAATGAGACCCGGGACCCCCACGGCCAGGGACAGCACCACTGCCCCCTGCTGCCTCCAGGGCCTGAGGGACTCATGTGCTCTTACGTGGTTTTCGGGTCTGGATTGCAATTGTTATACTGACACAGCAAACCACGTATTACGATCTGGCCCAGTCTGTAGAGGGATTAGAAGCCATAAATTAAGTTATAAATTCTGTATTACACTAGCCATGAATCATAGTCTATGCTTGTAGAAATCCTGCGCCATTCTAATAAATTCTGTTATATACTAAACATAATATCCTGCTAAGAAAATAAAGCTTTAAGTATGATTTAGTGCTGTCATCATTTTGCCAAGTATCCCTAGAAGAACTTGTCTGTCCCCTCAGTGTCAGGTGACACCTACTCAATATCTCCATCAACTGCTTCTATGTCTGATCCTCTTGGCTACGAGTTTCCATTTTGTCACTGTAAATGACATCCTCGCCAGGACTGTGGCACTGAGATGCTTTCCTTCACCGTCTTTCTGTCCATTCTGTCTCCTTTTTCTCTGTCGCATCTCTTACTTGGGAAATAAAACGAACTGTTGAGCCAACTTTTTCACTAGTTCTATTAACCTTTTCTCTTACGCTGCTGCCTTTTTAAACCAAAATAAGGCAGTGACCAGCAGTTAACATCAGTGCTTTTCAAGATCTGGACACCAAGGTGTCAGTCTGCAATATTAAATTTCCATAGCAATGAAGACTTAGGAGAAGGCTAGTGCAAATTCTGTCTTCCCAGAAGGGTCTTTTTTTTTTCTTTTTAATATTGCAGGTACATTGCTTTCTACCTCTCTTCCAATATGCTTCAAAACCTTGCTGTGGAAACACCCTACCAAGGACATACTTGATTACAGATGTATTCTTCATGGCACAGATCTTGGGGGATATNAAACAATTTGTGTCATAACTGAAGAGAAGACATTTAGTTCTAATGTCTAATAGGGTGGTTTTTAATGAAGCTTTCTCAATCCCTTAATTTGTCTTGCATATACATACATATACATGTATAAAAAATACATATGAACCTTTGTAGCATACAAATCCTTCATACATATTTATCTTTCCTGGGCTCATATGCCGAGCTGAGAATCAATGAGGCTATAAACTGGGCTCACACAGGTTATATCTTCACTTAAAACCTGGACTATATGGCAGGTCCTCCTGATCATCTAGGCATTTGAAGAGTTTTTTACCTTCTGCTTGGCTTATTTTCCCATGTGGATGGTGTCAAGTGCGTGTCCAGATATTGTCCCAAGGTTGGGCTGAAAAATAATCAGGATGGCTCAGATGATGGCTCTCTGTTTCTTTCACGGTAATAAATCTGGATGTGGTTACTCGTAAGGTAATCCCAGATCCATGGAATACAGATCATTCAAAGATATTGGAAAAGATGCCTCAGTAAGCTTTCCTGTTAATCTTTTTTCTCCTTTCCTGTTAAAATTTTTTTCAAAGCTGCTACCTGTTAATAGGCAGACATACACATCTGACCAAACTGAAATTAAAATATATCAGCTCCAAACCTATTTCTAGACATAATTAGTAGAAAAACTAAAGGAAAACAAACAAACAACAACAAAACCCCCTAATATTCTGATTATATCACTACATCACAGATTTTCGGTCTTCCAATAACCTGCAAAATCTTGAGCTTTTCTAGACTTCCTTGTTGATCCTTAATCTTCACACAGAACTGGAAATCAAAAACATCCAGCTGACTAGTTAAAGTTATACAACCAGCTTGCTAAACCATTTACACTGAAGATGTTTTTTTTCCCCAAGAGCAGCAGGGAATCCTTGACTTCCCAAACACGAACTCTTTCATTTTTACAAAGAAGGAAGGAAACAAATGGATTATGTGCTCATGAGGTCTTCAACTAGTAGGAAAAACTCGATGTGGAAAAATGGCCTAGACTCCACAGAACACACTGTGACTGGTGCCCCCTGATCCCAACCCTGGTAATATGGTTGGCATAACTAACTCCATTTTATGAAGCAAGAGGCCATTCTCTGTGACTGAGCAGGTCATGTATTTGTTTTCGTTACTTCGTAATCAGGCCATGAAGGTCCTGTGCACCAAGCAGACAAATCACACAGGTTTCTCCTTCCCCTCTTGCAGGGTTCCTGGGCACCAGGCCAGTTATTCCCCTCCTCACTGCCCTTGAAGGTCTCCCATACGGTCTGGCCCGGCAGTGGTGATGGCCCTGGCACAGGGGAGGGAAGCGGAGCAGCACAGAGCTCTGCACATAAAATGAAGCTGTTACAAGTCCCAAGGGACAACCGGGACCCAAATCGCTGCTGAAGAATGAGACCCGGGACCCCCACGGCCAGGGACAGCACCACTGCCCCCTGCTGCCTCCAGGGCCTGAGGGACTCATGTGCTCTTACGTGGTTTTCGGGTCTGGATTGCAATTGTTATACTGACACAGCAAACCACGTATTACGATCTGGCCCAGTCTGTAGAGGGATTAGAAGCCATAAATTAAGTTATAAATTCTGTATTACACTAGCCATGAATCATAGTCTATGCTTGTAGAAATCCTGCGCCATTCTAATAAATTCTGTTATATACTAAACATAATATCCTGCTAAGAAAATAAAGCTTTAAGTATGATTTAGTGCTGTCATCATTTTGCCAAGTATCCCTAGAAGAACTTGTCTGTCCCCTCAGTGTCAGGTGACACCTACTCAATATCTCCATCAACTGCTTCTATGTCTGATCCTCTTGGCTACGAGTTTCCATTTTGTCACTGTAAATGACATCCTCGCCAGGACTGTGGCACTGAGATGCTTTCCTTCACCGTCTTTCTGTCCATTCTGTCTCCTTTTTCTCTGTCGCATCTCTTACTTGGGAAATAAAACGAACTGTTGAGCCAACTTTTTCACTAGTTCTATTAACCTTTTCTCTTACGCTGCTGCCTTTTTAAACCAAAATAAGGCAGTGACCAGCAGTTAACATCAGTGCTTTTCAAGATCTGGACACCAAGGTGTCAGTCTGCAATATTAAATTTCCATAGCAATGAAGACTTAGGAGAAGGCTAGTGCAAATTCTGTCTTCCCAGAAGGGTCTTTTTTTTTTCTTTTTAATATTGCAGGTACATTGCTTTCTACCTCTCTTCCAATATGCTTCAAAACCTTGCTGTGGAAACACCCTACCAAGGACATACTTGATTACAGATGTATTCTTCATGGCACAGATCTTGGGGGATATCTCAGAATCAAATAAATAAAAAAAAAATTAAAAAAGAAAAAAAAATAGGGAAAAAAAAAAAAAAAAAAAAAAAAAAAAAAAAAATAGAGAGTGGTATACAGTTAAGGATAGTTTTTCTTTTGAAGCTAGTATAATTCATCATTCTACAGGATTCTTAATATTGAAAGGTATTTTGCTAATCCATGCAATGAAACGGCAAAAGAAACAAGTATCTGTCAACGAAGGCTAAGGGAGACACGGCAAAAAATACAAGCAAATATATAAAAATAAAATTAAGAGGACAACGGTTCCCATTTCCCCTCTTCTCCCTCTGTTGGCACTGACCGGTGTGTTAATGGGTTTCACAACACAGCTGTGCAATCCCCCTTCCAGGTGCGGGTCTATCCTGACCATTCACATGAATTTCTATCACTCAACAAAATGCTGATATAATAGTTTGCTGGAAGGTATACTCACATATTTAGGACAGGAAGATGGAGGTAAGTAGCTCCTACAGCTCTACTACATTAGTTTTTGCAACTGAAATATGATTTCTTGCACCTTGCGGCTGGCTTAAAGTCTGTATTACCACGACTGCTGCTTTTCAGTGAGTTCCAGCAATTTAGGAGCTGAAGCAGTTGGTAACTTGTAAAATCCTCCGCGAGACATAGAACCAAAATGAAGTTTTCATATTGTTTAATATTTTTTTTAGTAGGCTGAACAAAGTGAGATGGAAATTTCTGTTGATTAAAATAGCCTAGATTTGATGTTAATAAAAACTAACTTACTAAGATTTAACTGACTGATAAGACTTTTTGGATAAGTTACAGCAATTACTTGAAGTAATTTCTTCCATGATTAAAAACACGCATACACTGCACAGGCAAATAATAGTATCTATAGCATTCAACAAATATAATTTCTAAGGCAACCTTTTTTAACCTTGTTTTATAAGAATATGTGATCATGCTGTATGTGTGTGTAAAAATGTCTGATCCCTCCAATAGCTTTTGAACCTAATGGTCCAGCGTTGACTCAGTCTTTACCAGGACTCAGAAGTAACTGCTTTTCCACAAGTTTTAGGAAAATTAAGATAAGGTGAAAAGACTCCCAAAAGCCACCTCTTCTCCCTCCAGCCCCTGAGAGAAAGGGCCCAAGTTTGCACGTGGCTTCCAATCAAATAGTCAACAAGTGGTTCAGAAACAGCTACATCTTATGCTTTGTCCTCCTCAGGCAGTATTCGGAGAAGAAAAGAAGAGATGGTGATGGTGTGGGAAGATGCAGGAGACACAGATGCATAGAAATGTACAGCACAGATTCATAAGAAGTTGCTGTTTATTGAAATGCTTGATTGTTTCTAACTTTCTTGCCAGCACCAGACTTTCACTATAGCACTGCATAGCAATTCATCTAAGACCTTGCTTCTCCACTGTCATGTTACTGCTCTGAAATATGCCATATTTTCCGTACCTGACGGGTAGGATTTGCATTAATTTCTTCTTAGATTCTGGTATGATCCATGATCTCAGCTTAGGTGTAGAGGTATGGCAAAGTTCTAACTAAAATAACTACTTAACTATTTTATAAGTAAAATTTTCTAGATATGCCAATATAAAAAATGTGTGATATAAAAAAGCTGAATGTGGCCAAACCCTAGCATTCAGACAAGGAGGTGATGACAGGCACTCATGTTGTGCAGGTCCTCCATTCCCTGGGAAGTAGAGGTGATACCAGTAGGTGGATTGGCTGGTTAGGAGAGTGAAGTGGTTGGAAGGGTGAGAAAGCAGAGCAGGAAGGCAAATGCAGAATTGCTAGAAAGTTTGGCACAGATGTAGCTAAACAAATTTATGCCAATGCAAATTAGTCTTTGTTCCCACAAGAATAAATTCTCCAGAGGAAATTCAAGCTACAGAAATGTGTGCAATACTTAATTTGTAGACTGGAACAGTACCTATGCACTGCTGTAAATCTCTCACATACACAAGCCCGTAACTTTTTAATTTAGGCTTTAACTTGAGGCGTGGAATTGCCAGACATTTAAAGGCGAGACAATCAAGGGTAGGAGGTAACCGTAGGAGGTGATCTGTCAGTTCACATTTCCCCTACTCACACACAAAAACTCAAATGTTAAGAAGCATCCTTTGTCAGTGAGGAGGGACACTTTTCTCGTGCAGACATAACACGAGCTAATCTGTCGCTAAAGAGAGATCTCTTCCTACAGAGAAAAACATTATTTTGAATGATGGAGGCTCAAAATCCTACACCGATATGCACCAGTGAAGACCCGCTCCCACTGACAGCTCTAATTCTATTAGAAAGGTAACTTCAGCTTCGTCTGAAATCTGCCAATCTGATTATTCTTCTTGGAATTGCTGACCACCATCTTGCATTAATTTAGCCAGAAGCCAGAACCCTTTGTTCCCTAGAGAGAAAATAGCTTCTGATTTACTGGAGCTCTGTTGAAAATAAGCTGGAGTTTGTCTCACCAGCCCTGGAGGAAAACCTCAAGCCCTTAACCTTCTGTATCAGAGAGACAGTGAGTGTCCACCACGTGCTTTATTGACCTCTGCTAACCACGAAACTCAGAGGTACCTCCAGCTCACAGCACTCTTTTCAGCTGCAAGCTGCTTTTCTCAGAAAACAAAGCCTCTCAGAAAAACAGCTGGACTACACAGAGATCATCTGCTTCCTCTTCTTTTTGAAGTCCTATTAAACCGCTTTCTTTCTTAGCAACGCTGGCAGTGGAACATTCCATCACGTCACCTCTACGCACCTCTGGTGCAGGGACTGGATGTGCTTATTCCTTGTGTTTGCCACAGCAGCTCCCTGCTTCACAAACTCCTAATAATGTACACTGCCATCGCTCAATAGTTAGAACAGCATGATACTAGTATTTAGCCTTCCCCGTTTTTCTGTTTACTGTGCTAGACCCTGCCCATTACAAATTCTATGTATATACTGCTGTTTACATAGTAAAATTTTCAGAATAGAGCCATAGCTTCGTGTATTTATATTATATACTCTGTGGCTCACACACTTCTTTAAACAGCTGCACCCTTCACCATTCTACACGTACACAAATAAAAAAAATTCAATGTGTAATTTGTGTAATTGCTGATTATGAGGAAATGGATATCCTTGAAAATTGTGTTAGGTCAATGAAGGTTGCAAAGATATTCACAGGAGCTGCAATAGTGGCAAATAAACTAACTATACACCAGTACACCTTGGAAAATTTTACATTAAAAAGAAACTGTATAATTTAAATGTCAAGTGTAATTAACATTATAACTAACTGATAACTGTCACTACAATAATTCTTCTCATGTAGTGGATGCCACACATCAGATGCAACAGTTGAACCTCCCATCTTCCTAATTATCAAGGACATCATGTTGAAGAATATCTATCAGACTTCTACCCCTTTTAAAGTAATCAGGTTCAGCAGTGACTTCACTATCACCATTTGACCCTCTGCTATTTCTGACTCAAAATCAAACAGAATAGTGGGATGATAGCAAATATTTTTTTAATACCTCTTAGCATTTGATCCACAATTAGTTCAAATCACATAATCACTGTGTGATGACGTTTAGGTTACTCTGGAATGAGTTATACCACACCTTAAATCTGAAGACTACTTATGTTCCTTTTCCTAGTAATTTCTTACTTTTTTTTAGTCATTATTTTAATGACTTTTACTTATTTTAAAGTATTATTTTAAAGTCAACAAGAAATACAACTAGGTTAAACAAATTGCTTTCATACAAGTAAATACTATCAAAAGCAATAAACAGAAAAGTAATGGAAACAGTAGTAAGCGGACTATTTGAAAAGTATACATTTAGATTAACACATTAAAGGTCAAGAATTTTAGAAGTCTGGGCAATGAGATAATACAAACCACAACATTTATCAGTTTTTGCAATTGGAGTAATACACTGTGTCTTAGTAAAGTCCTCATATCCTATAACAAAAATAGAATTGGTTTTAGCACACTGGAACATTCTGTTTCTTCTTTCTAATTAAGAAGCATTTTTTAACTGAAAAATTCATCCTATGACACAGGACACATAGGACCTGACCTGTAAGTAGAAGAACAGGACACCTCAACTATCCCAAGGTAATACTTGAAGGAACTTGTTCCATGGGAGTACATACATAAGTAAATAGGAATCTTCATGTACAGAATGGTTAAGATGTGTAAATAAGACCTCAGATATAGTAACCGATTTCGCAAATATATTTTATATGCCTCACATGCAGACACTGGTTTCTGTACAGTTACTAACTGTACACACAAATTTTAATGGCATCATGTTAGCAGCCATTTAAAAAAATTACTGGCTTTATGCAGATCTGATGTCCATGAAATTAGACCTAGCTCCATCTTAGCTAAACTCACACCTGCTACATGAAACAGTAGTTACTTTCCTGATTTTTTAGTCTTTAGTGGCACTGTTCATGAAGATGTTAATTTAAAAATATAGGTCAAAAAGAGTTGATTATTATTTTGTGGCAACTGAAAACAAGTGAAATTTTAAAATTAGAGATTAAATAACTTCCATTGTTATTATTTTATGGGCTGCACTATACAAATACTCCTCAAAAAGACCAATATATAGCTATCTGTTACCTATAGTACAGCTAAACCTAGAGATACTTTATTTAAATTTTACTCTCATTCTATTAATCAGAGATATCAATTCCTACTATCAGTGCAGAATATGAGCCTGATAAGCAATACATGAATGATAGTATTTTGTTCATTTTTATAGTTATACATATAATTTCATTTACAGGAACACCTGTTAGCTATGTCTGACAGAAATAAGCTTTAAATACCAGATATATTTGGCAGCTTATATTATGTCATTGTAACTAATAACCACAAACTGAGAAATTATTTAACTGAAACTGACGAGAATGATATATACCTCAATAGTGTGATCGACTGTTTGTTTAAAAGTGACATGGTAAACAGGCTGAAAAAATGTCCGAGATTGAAATGAAAGACAGTCCCCTACGCAATGGCCAGGATTATCCTGCACAGGCTACATCATGGGTCTCAGAGGAAGTTCTATAGGTATTACGAGTGTAATCACATTTTCCTGTTTGTTCATTCTTATCAGACTTTTTTCCCTTCCCCAGCTCCTGTAAAAGCACCTATGCAAACATCCAAAGGATACCTAAACAGCTGCAAAAATACAAAGATGTTTGCCAACGTGTAAATTTTAGTCCATCAATGGTCAGAGACATGCTGCACAAACCCAAGGTCACCTATTACTGGGAACCCTTATGGAAGCTAGCTGTAATTAACAAAGCAGGGAAAACGACTACATGCAAAATATTTTCAAAATCAAAATGGAAAAAAATGTGGTTTGTCCTTTGTAGCTCAGTTTTTCATCTCTTCTTATGGATAAAAACTTAATAACTAACAAATCAGTTTCCAAAAATGAGGATATTTTCAGCATTGCTCAAAAAATAATATAACTATTCAGTATATCTATAAATGGAGTCACTCAATAGTTACAGGCTCAGGAGAGAATCCATATCTGCTTTACATGAAGGCACAAATTAAAAATATAGATTAGGATAAATAAGTTTCTCTCACATTTAAATATAGGGAATAACAGCGCATTCATGTAGGACTTGTTCCTATGCTACTGAAGTTAAAGGGGTGTTTTGCCATGGCCTTTCAGGGATGTAAACTTCAGAAAAGAGGAAAATCACTGGTGCCGCTTAATTAACTAATATACACTAAAAAAGAACTGCAAATCTGTCAAAAAGGGTACTGATAAGGACGAAGACAGATATGAAAAATCACGTGGAAAATTGCAAGCTGTCCTTTCCGCACCTTTCCCTTCCTGTTGGTTATTACGATTTGACTCTCGAAACATTTCTACTGGAAAAACACTCTATTTGCATGCCTGGTCTATTTTCTGGGCCCCGTGTCCTCTTCTGCCCTTGCAGCTCCTGCCCTGTTTCAAGTAGAACACACATCACGGCAGCTACAGCTGCCATACAGTATTACATGAAAAGCACCCTCCCACGTGCCTGTTGTGTGCTAAGACAATGTGCCATCACTTCTGTGACTGAAACTTACCCCTTTATCATTTTTTTCCATCTGTAACACACTTTAAAGATGACAATTATCTAACAATAGCCTTCATCGGGAATGCCAGATACACGGCTTTCAGTTTGGGTTCCACTTACGGATCAGTGTCACCCAGTTTCCAGACTAGTTCTTGAATCTTCAGGTTTGACTGCAAATTAAAACACAACACTGACAATTCCAGGTTAGTACCGGCCCAGGGCTGTGTACAACTGTATTACACAGTATAATGCTCTGAGCATAAGGCAGCACAGGTGCTTGCAACATGCTATGTCTGAAATAACAACCCTGATCTCTGAAACGTACTGCTTTGTCAATGCATTTTGACAGGTAAGAGCTGATAGTTATGTAGAAGTAACAATTACAGCTAGAAAATCTAAATGTGAGAAACGGTGAAATTTTATTATCTGTGCCTCTTTTTAAAACATCTGCTGCTGGATGGTTATGTGATGTACCAGAACATCAGCCTAAACTTTGCAGGTAAAATGGATCCGGAAGTTGAACCACAGTGGCTTTTCTAAAAACCAAAATCTTGCAACATCGCAAAAAGCAGCAGCAAGGGCCATCAGCCAATATGCATTTTCTCAGACTCACAGAGAAATGATAGAAAAGTATTTGTTCACAGAAAAACACAGTAAGTAGGACAATTTCATTATTCTGATGCACTACTTCACTGGTTTTGTTCTACAAATTATTTTTTTTTTTGCACTTTCCTAGGCTACGTGTACTTTTAATGGTATTAGCCTTCACATTTTTATAGCACTTGGTTAGGATTCACAGAAAAAAAGATATTGTTTGCTTTGTTCCTGTAGAAGGTCCCAAAGACCCTCCCTTTCAAAGGTCTGAAAGAAAACAAAATTGGGCACTGACTTACCAGGCAAGGGGCAAACAAAGCTCCTGACTGTTAGTGCAGGCCAAGGTGTGCACAGGAGGATGTGCAATGACTCCAAAAAGAGTGCTACCGAATGCTGTTAGTTTGCTTAAAATGGTTGTTTCTGAATAACTCACTTGCTGATATACCATATGACCTAAGATGAATATAATAAGTTTCCACTGGCATGTCACAAACCACCATGTGAAATTTCAGGAAGACAGCAAACGGTTCAAAACCAGAAACGGATCAAATTGAAAAAGAGAGTACAAAATACACGGTATTTTGAAAATTCATTGGTAATGTGGTAATAATTAGAGTAAAAAGTATACTTACATCAGTGTACGGCACTCAAACAAAACAAACAGATTTCTTAAAAGTCAACAAGAAAATAATTACTCCTTTGATTAAACTAGTAAGCTCTGCACAACATTTAAACGATACAGGAAAGAAACTGTACGCTTTCTAATTCTCAAGAAAACTGCAATGCAGCAGGTTCTTAGCAAATGTGACAGAATTTACAAATAAAAAAGGCAGGAAAAGTACTTCCATCAATGCTCGCAAATGGAACGGCGGGGTTGAAGCACGGCCAGACTCAGATCGGCAAGAAGCAAGACTTGCCAGGAAGACAAGATTTTGAGCCTCAAAGTTCTAACAAACATAAGGCTTCAGACTCAAGGACGTGTTGTGCTGAGGCTGAGCATCAAACTGTAGCATCAATTCGCTTCTGAAAAGAGGATTTACTGCGTGCACTGAGGGCTCAGGAAAAGGGACTGAAGTACCACACATCTATTTATGCCATTAAAACCCTTAAGTATGCAAAACTAGAGAGGGGGTGGAGGGGAAGACTTCAAGACTTCTTTTCCAGATGCAGGCTGAAGTGAGACAAGTGAAAACCTATGCATTTATGAAGTAACGCTGTTCTAAAATTGAAAAGAGAAAGTGAACAATTACAGGCAATGATACAAAAACATTTTGGAAAGCAGACAAAAGAAACCAAGAGAACAATATCACATACTAATAAAAATGATTACCTCAAGGTAGTTGTTCAAATGTATTTTTGCATCTGCTTAAGAGACAAAAATAAACATAGAGATTCAGTAGTAACTTCTTTCTTAAAGTTGTATACATACTGACTTTTTAAGATAGGATACAATTTCTATTAGTATGGGGATTATAGTCTTTTATTTGGGCTTAATTAATCTTTATTTGAAAGTATATCAAACTACAAGAGAACAAAATGAGTATTGACAAACGTTATGGAAGAGTTTAGAGTTTGAGAGAGATCATTTCTCACGTGACGAAAATGTTCTTGAAGATCGATAATAATCAGAAAGTCGTTAAACAAAAATAACATTTGAAAACTGTTGATCTTTTACAACGAAAGATTTTAAAAATAGCTTGTCATTAATGACTTTTTCAGAGATTCAATTTAAATTAAAAAAAATGCTAACAAAAGTTTCTAATTTGTACCCTGAACATGGAAGAATTGACAGCACAGACCCAAAATAAAATATGCAGATAGTGGTAATAACTGTTCAATGATTGCCTGATGAAAATCATCCCAGGAACAGAGTCAGCTTTATTAAATAAAGAACATATAAACATTAAGGAAGAATTTAAGTTACAGGAAATTTAAAAAAATCTGTATTTACATTCTTCTCCAGACTCTGCCCACCTTTCCGCCTCCCCAGCAATACATGTGGTCTCCTGTGGAGTCAAAACAGCTTTGTGGGTAGGTAGGAAGAATTAGCAATCACCCTCTCACTGTTTATTATACAGTTGCGAGCATACAAGGGGAATAACTGCAATAGCTGGAGCATCCTGGGTTCTTCATTACAGGAAGGCTCCTCTCTTACCACTCCATCCTGTGACAAAAAGATTTAAAACGCCCCCATTGCTACTTATTTCTGAGATAGGATAACACCTTCGGAAAAGTGGAAATAAATTGTACTCAGGTAGAGCACAGAAGCAGGTTTTGTGTTGAAATAAGGAGTGAAAGTGAAGGTTACCCGGTGTTGGTATCCATGATCCAAGCAACACCTTCTCCATAAATAACTGAAATACTGGGTCATTCACTTTACATGGCTTTTCATCCGAATAAGCAATAACAGTTTTCAAAGGTTGTAAAAAACCTAATTAATCCTCTGACACATATGAGAAATAGCTTCTTACTTGAAAGTGTAACCTTGTTCAAATGACTTGCCCAAGGCCATGCAAATCAGCAACAAACCCAGCCTGAAAACTCTTGCGTTCTTAATCACATCTTCAGCTGCCTGGAACATCGCACCGCTGTCACCATTCTTAGGGCACGTATTATCAAATTAGTCCCAACTGTGTTTGAGTGGTACGGTGCAAGCATCACTATATCCTTTCAGTACTTAAAAGGGGACGGTAAGAAAGATGGGGACAGACTTTTCAGCAGGGTGTGTTGTGATAGGACAAGGGGTGATGGTTTTAAACTAAAGGAGGGGAGATTCAGGTCGGACATGAGGAAGAAATTGCTGCACCTGAGGGTGGTGAGAGCCTGTCCCAGGTTGGCCGGAGAGGCGGTGGATGCCCCATCCCTGGAGACATCCCAGGCCAGGCTGGATGGGGCTCTGAGCAACCTGAGCTGGTGAAGATGTCCCTGCTCATGGCAGGGGTGGCACTGGGGGACCTGGGAAGGTCCCTTCCAACCCAAACTGTTCTATGATAATCCAGGGTTAGTAATGCAGTTTAAAGGCCTCAATGCCACTGTAATTCACCCATTGCTATACCGGAAGACAGCTTCAGAACCCAAAGTCTTTGGGGTATGAACTGGATCTAAGGCGGCCACCTGTCACCACTAACAAAATAACGGCTGTGTCTGCTCCACACTAGTGAATTAACGTCCCCATGAACATCCCACGGGCTCTCAAGCTGGCACAGACTGGTGTGTGACTCCTCAGGGGAGCTCTCCCAGTCCCCACAGGGGGGTGTCTGCGTGGTTGGGAAGGCACTGCAGGAAAGGTCACTGTGCCCTGGGCTCTGCAGACAATCGCATTCAAGCGCCTGGGAACGCTTGGTTTTGTTTACAAGCACAGGCACAGACTACATTAGTCCTCCACAGGCAGAATCCTACACAAGGAATTTTATCTGCCATAAATCAGCAAACGAACAGGTAGTTTTAACGGCAGCATTAACATGCTGTACTTTTATGTGTCAGGCTCAGTTTTGGCCTTTCTACAGATTGCTCTTTAAATTAGGACAGAAAAATCATGATCTGCCTGAGCTCTGACATTTCAATACCAGACCAAGGGTAAGGGATACCAGACCCAAAAGTCAGCAGAGAAAAAAAATCATGTATATTCCCAGATTCACCATCCCACAAACCAACTCTAGGCAACACGCAATCAGACTTCACAAGATTCTAACCTGACACCATCCACACAGCAGAGATGAAGGACCAGCTACCTTGGGATGAATTATACCAGGGATTTCAGAAAAAAAGACGTATTTGCAAATGGACAAGAAGTATCAAGAAAAATATTGTCACTCTTATTCCTTCATCTAAATAAATTCATGTAAATAAAACACCATGAAAGCTTGTATAGGGGAAGCCAACTCGCAAGCCTCAAGAAAGAAGAAGTACAGGGCGACGTGCATTACCTTCAGCGCCAAGTGACCTGTGACACCAAATTTTGCCTGCAAAGCGAATAGAAACGGTATGTTAGGGGCAGAGAGGCAACAGCTCGTCTTGTCTTACGGGAAGCTCTCCTTCTGTGGAACCCTTGCCAAATTTTAAGACTGCTCTCCTCACGATAAACCTCCTGAAGGAGCGTCACAGCCACATCCCCACATCCTGTGGGAAATCCTTAGCACAGCTGTCCTTCCAGCCCACCCCACACATGCTGCTGCCCTGCAAGGCGCTGAGAAAAGCCTGCCTCATAAACGGTATCTTATAAATATTTACACTGCATTTCTATATTTAGGCATATCGCTTCTACGACAGCAACGAGGCCGTGTTAAAATAATTTCATTTAGAAATCTGTGAGGGAAAGCAAACAGTGGAAAATGGAAACCCACAGAGACAGCAGGCTACAACATTATTGGAAATTATAATACTGAAACATGGAAATGCAAAACCAAAGTTGTGAGAGGTTGCTGTTGAAACTGCAGTTTCTTAAAACCGAAAAACGGCAGGGTATTAATGTGTTACAAGGCTGTGAAGTGAGGGCTAGAGCCAGCATCTCCTTTCACTGACACTGGGCACAAACCCAGCATAATTCCACTGATCTTAGTGGTGTAACTAGATGCAAATTTTGCCTTTAGAAGGCAAGATATGAAACTTCATTTCGGCAGATAAAAAGAGGTTGGCTGGAGAGCTGTGAAAGTGGGAGCAGTAGTTTGTTTTAGTGGCCTCAGGAAAAATTCACTTAATACTTTCGGGTAACGCAAAGCTTTGAAAACCTGAATGTTTAGATGCCTTCTGAGAACTCCTGAGAGACGTACAAGTGTCAACGTGCTGCTATTTGTCAGCTCTTTTAACACCGGGGGAAAAAGAGAAAAAAAAATAAATTAAAAGATATCTACATGTTATATTGCCTGGTAATGCTTGTCACACGATGTTTTCTTGATCACAGAGGTGCTTCTGTGTGAGGTGAACCTGATGTGCCAACAAACCCACTTAAGTTAGCAGAATTATTGACGACAAAATAGGCTCGGGGGTGTGAGAGTTTGCAAGATTCAGTAACGATGAAAAAAATCGGCAGAGTAAATATCTTTTCAGTACCCATCAGTCAAAACTCTTAAAAGGTAAACAGTACCTTTTAGAGTCTAGAATGCATTTTTTAATTCTTATTGCTAGAATACACTGTCTTCGCAATTATACCCAAAGGGTCCTTTTTAAACGATTTCTCTGAGAAATCCACCCCTGTGAGCAGCTCCCGTACGAAGGCAGGCGGGCCCAACGCGGCGAACCGACCGCGGATCCCCCAACACCCGGCGGGTTCCCGCCCCCGAGGCCCTCGGACGGAGCAGCCGGGCCGCGAACCGGCGACCTGCTGGGCCGCGAACGGAGCTCGTCCGGCCCCGATGGCGGCCCCTGGGCAAAACCGCCGGCACAGCGGCACCGAGCCTGGCCCCACCTGCGGCTCAGGGCGAGCCGCTCCCGCGCAGCCCCTCCCGGACCCCGCAGCACCTGCCGCCCGCGCCATCTGGGCCTTTTCCTTTATTTTTCTGCAAGACGGGAACACCGCGTTTCACTCCCGCCCCCCGCTGCGCACCCGCGCACGCGTGTGTCTGTGTGTGGGGGCGCGGTGCGCAGGCGCGGTGCGGCCCGTCCNCTCCCCTGGCGGCCGCCGGGGCCGAGGCAGCCGCGCCGGGGCCCTGCGGAGCTGCCCTGCGCGCCGAGCCCCCGCCCAGCCGGGTATTGTTCGCAGCCCGTCTCCGCCGGGGAAGTTTTGCCCTCGTCCCGGCTCCGCTCCCCGCCGGGGCTGGGGGGGGGGAGCCGGGGCCCCTTTGTCGCCACCTCCCCGGCGTGCGGCAGCCAGACGGGGGGGCGAGGCTCAACATGATGGCGGCCGAGGCCGGGGGTGAGGAGGGCGGCTCGGTTACCTCAGCCGGGACGGCGGGAGCCGCCGCGGGCGCGGAGCCGGGACACTACCCCGCCGTGTCCTGGGGCAAGGGGCCGGGGCCGCAGGGTCCCTTCCCGGAAGGCTCCGGCGGCGGCAGCCCGGGCGCCGGCCCCCCGGGTGGCCCGGCTTTGTGCTCAGTGCTGGGGCTCCTGGAGCTGGGCGCGGGGCCTGCCCCGCCTGAGGCCGGCCCGGGGCAGGGACCTGAGGCGGCCCGGGCGAGCGATCCCGGCACCGCCGCCTTCCCCCCGCTGCCGCCACCACCGCCCCCCTTGGCCGGGGGGCTGGGGACTGTGGACGAAGGGGACTCGCTGGACGGGCCGGAGTACGAAGAGGAGGAGGTGGCCATCCCGCTCAACGCGCCCCCCACCAACCAGTGAGTAGCCGCCGCCCCACCGGGAGCCACCACGCCCGGCCGGTCCCCTCCTGCCAGCCCCCCCTTCCCCCGAGGAGCGGGGTCGCACCGCTGGCCCCCTGTCTTATCCCGGTGGAACGTGTGTGTCAAAGTGCCGTCGAAGTCCCGCAGAAGTTTTGCGCTCTCCCCCTGCCCCTCTCCTCCTCTCCTCGTTCCTCTCCAGCAGGAAGGCTGCTCCGCCGGGAGGGTGCCCGGCTTCGGCGGTACCGCTGCGGGAGACCCGCCGCCCGCCCCGCGTCCCGGCCCTGGGCCCGCGGTGGGGACGGGCGAGCAGCGGCTTCTCCCCCTTGCACTTGGGAGGGGGTACACCGGTCGTAACTGGGGGTCCCCTCCTGGAAGGAAGGCGCTCTGCTCGAGACCAATTTTTTTTTTCTCTTTTTTTTTCTTTTTTTTTTTTTTTGTCAAGTTTTTGTAGCGATACTGCAGGCTGCCAGGAAGAGTGAGTTATTCCGGTTGTGGTTTAACTACCTGTTGGGGAGACTTTTCCAATCTCTGGTAGCACCGTAGCCTTTGTCAGAAGAGCCATAAACTTTAATTAAAAAAAAACAGTAAACGCTAACAAAAATGCTATCTGTGGCGTTCGATGATTGATACACCGTGTCATCATTTGGTGTTACATGGTTTTCCACTTAAAAGCACCTTGAAACAAACCAGTAATCTTTAGCTTTCCCATTGCAAATACAAACATAACTGAAGTAGCACACACGTGTTTGTTGTGTTTGGAGGGAAGAGTCAGTTAGAAAAAACCCTGTAAACCTGCAGTTAAGTTTTATAATGCATATCTATCCATTAGGTTAATGTGGGTTCCTGAATTCTGGTAATAGAAAGAAATTTGCACTAGAGACAGACCAGTTCTCTGTTTATATTGTGTGAAATATAAGATCAGATAATGTTATATAGAGTTCATAAAATTAATACGTATTCTGAACACAACCTTTGGATTTAACTGTAGAATGTCTGCAGGTTTATGTAAGGCACTTGCGAGGCTTGTATTAGAACAGAAAAGAGCCTTTTTTCAGGTACCTTTCTGAGAATAAAGTTGTTTAAACACCTTTCATTGCTGTCTACAAATATGTCATTTCTGAAGTTACAGTGAGTGTATCAGTAATTTAGGGGTTTGAGGTACAGGGTTGTAGATGTATTTGAGATAGAGGTCAGAAAGTTAATCTGAAAACCCATCTGAATTTGGGTTCTTTACATCTCTGCTAACTCCACTGACAGTTAACTTTTGCAGTATTTCATGTGCTTTCAGGGTTTCAGGAGCCATTGCAGTTTTAAGGAGGACGTAAAATGTAACATTATAAGATTTCTTTTAAAATCATCTCTCTGACCTTGACAGGCTTCCTAATAATCCTTTTTTCTTTAAATTTCTGGACATTTTGTGGAAGTTTGTAAACATTAAGGCCTTGTTTTGTGAACACAGCGTTTGAATAGTCTTAAACTTGTATACTTCCCTAACGAGCTAGAAATAGGATTAGGCAGATTTGACAAAGGATAAAGAGGGAAACAGAAGCACATGAAAGCAGAGTTACTTCTTCAGTATTGTGTGCCAAGCTGGTGAGGTACAGAGTTCTGCTCCTCTGGTTTTCTCCCTGCTTCTGTTGGACATGGCTAAGTTCCTCAGAGAATGGAAGAAAAAGCCAAAAAGCAGGCTTTCTTGAAATAGTTTTAGAAAGTGGGGTAATTATTTATGAATAATCACCTGTTGGATTCTAAATGATTGTTAGCACATCTACAATTCTGAGTGGATTTTGCAGTTAGAATGTTGTCTTGTAAGTCGTGTGCAAGCACGATGGTAGCTGTCATGAAAGAGGGTGTTTGATTTCTGATAAGGAGTACATGCTGGGGGAAGACTGCAGAGGCCCTGACTTTTGTTTTGGTTGACAGAGCTGCTTACCTTATTCAGACAAGGGAGGCATTGAAGTTTTTGCAGCGCACCAGGGCGTAGTTCTGTAGTTAAGTATTATTCTCTTGAAGATTCTTTAATACAGAAACATCCAAGAAATAAAATACTTTAAAAAAATCTATTCAGAATTTCATACCTCCGTAGCAGTTTTCCTTGTAATTTTATCCTTGGTGTGTGACTTTTCCATTTAAAAAAAAAAAAAAGTTTGGCTGATAAAAATAATTAGAAGCCTTCTTACCTTTAATTCATCTCTTATTTATTTTATACAGTGTGAATTTTTACCATTCTCAGCTAAGCCATTTAAATTAGCCATATGTCAATACTAAACTGTATCGTTTCAGTCCTGCTGTTTTATTTTGCGAGTGCCCTCTCTTTGTAGTCATACCATCTGCTTCTATGGAGTTGAACTCTTTATTACCAAAACCAAAAATCAATATTATCTAACAACCTATATGAGAAAAGGCCCAATATAAGTCTTTAAAGGCTATAATTGATCTTGTAATTTAAACTTGGATTAAATTTCTGCAGTGGAATGTGATTACAAAACTGCTGTTCCATTTGTTTAAATATGACTGCCAGCTCCACCCTTTCCCACTTCCTCCTAATTCATTCAGTTTTTACAGGAGGCGTGCAGGGTTAGGTTGATGGATAATTCCACGATTCTGTCAAATGCTTTTGTTTCTTTGTCTTAATTGCTTACAATATATTGTGAGTACATCAGAAAATTGAGAGTGTTCTTCACTCCCGGGTTTCCTTTATGTGATATAAAGTTACTGTTCTCCTCTATAAGAATGAAAAGGCATTATTTCTTTCATAACAGTAACGACTCACTAGGTTTCTTTGCCTTCCCGTGGACATGCATCACATTTCAGGATTTACTGAATGGTGGGGTTACTGACTCAAAGAAAGATAGCTTGTAAAAGTTGCTGCTGGTGTTTCCAAGTTCGTACTCCAATTAGGCTTTTAAGTATAAAATGAAATCAAGCTTTCTGCGTGAATTTAGACACAACTTCACCACTTTTTCATCTCCTAACTTGTTCTGCAAATTGAAAAAAAGAATAAACCACACACAAAACAATCAAAATCTGAGTTCACGGGTTGCAAGTGTCAGGCTGTAAAGGTGTTAGAAAGACTAAACTTTTTTTTTTTTTTTTTTTTTTCCTTANTTTTTTTTTTTTTTCCCCCCAATATGAGTAGTTTTTAAATACCGTATTATAGTTGCTGTTCTGGTTGTTAGAGTAACTAACCTGAAGAGATGGGAAGTGAAGCAGATGCAAGTTCTGCACTTCCCATCAGGATGCTGTAAATATAGTTCGTTCAGGGCAGTCAGGATGTGTTCGTCTTCACTAGCAAGCACCTAATACACTTAATTTCCTCTTCTTTTTTCCAGATACCTAAGGAAAAGGGGAATATGTCTTCTCTTAGTGTGTTTTCTTCAATTTTATAGCAATGGGATGAGATTGTCAGCATGTAACAGGTTCTCCTTTATTCAGAAGCTCAACATCTCCAAGTAGGGTTGATTTTTATCCTCTTTGTTCCTGCGTGAAACTGATTTTAGGCTTGTCTATGCTCTGTGTGTGTGTGTGTGTGTGTGATTTTTCATTTTTCTGCAGCATGTTTATATGGTAGCATAATTCAATGTGGGAGACACAGGGCGCTGGGAAATAAAGCGTGCAACTCTGTTTTGGTTATTTTTTTTCCCTCCATGCTTTCTACCTCATTTGCAGAGCTCCCTGACAGAGGCTGAAATAGTGTAAGGAAACACCTTTGGATTAATGAATTAATGCTACTTAATTTGGTTGTAAACTGGCAGTATGTGGAATAGGTCAGTTATTTATGTATTTGATTAAAGTCTTGGTTGACAAGATTATTTTAGATCCCAGTGTTAAGGTGGCAGAAGTGATTCCAGTATATTGCAGCAAAACTGACATTTTTCATACCGTGTGTTTTGAGCAGTGGTTATCAGTTTGAAATGGAAATCAGTTGAAATCGAAAGCTATCAACCATACAGAATGAAATAGGCTGTCAAAATACTGTCTGGTTAAAACAAATCTTACCTGAAGCAGATGTAGTCTTAGAGTCACTGTTCGCATCTGTTGAGGCAACATAATAGTGAGAAAAATAGCTGAGTTTAGAGAGGTGGACAGAGAAATAGTAAGTAAGCATGGATTGCATGAAAGTAGATCGTTTTCTGCCTGAACATAGTGTGAAGTTGTAGTTTCTTGAGTCTATCAAAGGTGAAAAATCCAGGGGTTTGCAGCATTTGTTTATCTCAATAACTCATGAATATTTATTTTTTTTTTTTTTTTTTCTGAATGATGGTTGAAGGTCCTTTTCTCTGTTGAACAGAAAACTAAGGGGAAATAATATTGATAGTTGAGTTAGGTACTGTATAAACAATAAAAAATGAAGTGTGTTGTAACTTGATCTTAATGTATAAGGCTTCTTTTGTGTTTAGCAGTTAATGTGGTTAGCAGGTAATTTTTTCTTTTTTAGATTATTTATTTATTCCTGTTCTGTGCAGAAGGGAAACACATTATTTTACTGAAGTTGATGGGTAGTGTACTAATTTGGCCACTTACAGAATAGACCTGAATATAAATCTGGTTTTAGTTCTGACTGAATGTGTAGCATTAGAGGTGCTGAGTTAAATGAATGGTTAACAGCAGCAAAATCGTACTTAACCATATATAGGAAGTGAAGCAGTAAGTAAACTGAGTATATTAGGTATGTGTGTAAGTGAACGCTTCAGATGAAGAAAGCAAGAAATAGAACAGCATTTGATGCTGGAAAAAGTTTGAGGAGCATTTTTGAGTAGTTTACTCAGTATTTCTAGTTAACATCAGATGGTGGCATTTTGTTTAAACAGTGAGTAGAGTCTCTTGACCTGCACTTTATCTAGTTTTTATTTTGTGTTGTATGTGGACTCCTAGAACTTCAATGTGGGATTTTAGCCTTCATCTTCTGGCCTACCGTATTAAAAAGCATAATATTTTGCCACTTTCCTTTACCTTTTCTTGTCTTAATGTTTTGTGGCTGGAGAGGAACACAGATTTTAATGGTGGGGCATGGGCCTCTGCAGTGTAGGACCCCATTTGTCCATTCAGCCATAAATTCTTAGGATTCCCATAGCAGTTTTCCAGTCTCTCTCATATCTTTCTTTCTCCTTTAACCAAAAAAAAAAAAAAATCTTGGAATTTGTCTCACTGGTAGGCACAGTAGAAGGGAGGAGAAGGCATCCTGTTTTAACATTCATAGAATACCATGTTGGAAGGGACCACAAGGACCATCTGGTCAAACATTTCTTGGCACAAGCATGGTCTAGAGAAGGTGGCCCAGCGCGTCTCCAGCTAAATCTTAAACTTGTCCAACGTTGGGGAATCCACTACTTCCCTGGGGACATTATTCCAATAGTTGATTGTTCTCGTAGTGAAAAATTTCCCTGTTGTGTCCGGTTGGAATCTCCCCAGGAGTAACTTGTACCCATTGCTCCTCATCTTTTGCATGGGACTCATTGTAAAAAGGGAGTCTCCACTTTCTTTGTAGTCACTCTTTGTCTTTGTGCTGCACAGAAGTATTGCAGTGAAATGATTCTGTATTCTTCTGTGTGGTCAGTACCAATAAAATGTTACCAGTCCTCAAAAAGTTTTATATACTTTTCCTGCTTTATGTATTTTTATATACTACATAAGGACTGCAGTTGGTCTTTAGTATTTTTTATGTTTAATATCTGCTCTATCACTCTGGAGCACACAAAAGTTTCAGTTCTCACATGAGTCTAAATTATGTTTTGTGTTGAAGGTGGTGAGTAGTCAGCATGGATTTATGAGGTGGAAGTCACACTTAGCTAACCTTCCACAATGAGATCATTGGTTCGGCGACACAAGGAGTGGGTTTATTCTTGTAAGACTTTTGACACTGTCTTCCAAACCTCCTCAGAGGCAAGCTGGCAGCATACAGGTTAGATACATGGACAGTGAGCTGGATGGAAAACCATCAGGATGGATGATCCCAGAGGAACACTGTCAGAACAGCTGATCCCAGAGCGTAGTGATCAGTGGCACAAAGTCCAGGTGCAGGCAAATCAGTGGTGGTGTTCCCCTGGGGGCACCTGGGGGCCTGATGCTATTTAACATTTTAATTAACGACCTGGATGCTATGACAGAGTGCACCCTTAGCGAGTTCGTGGACTGTGCAAAGCCTAGAGGAGTGGCTGAAACAACAGGTGGGTGTGCTTCCATCCAGAGTGACCTGAACAGGCTGGAGAACTGGACTGTGAGGGGTCTCGTGAAGTTCAACAGAGAAAAGGCAAAGCTGTGGCTCTGGGTGGGAAATAACCCCAGGCACACCTACGGGATGACCAGCTGGAAAGCAGCTCTGCAGGGAAGGACAGAGCCATCAATGCACCCTCATGGCAAAGAAAACTGAAGTGTCTTGGGCTGCTTCGGGAGGAACGTTGCCAGCAGCTGGAGGATGATCCTTCCCCTCTGCTCAGGACTGGGGAGACGTATCTGTGGTGCTTGGTCAAGTGCTGCGCTCTCCGGGAGAGATGTGGACTTAGTGAAGCAGGGCCAACAAGATGATGGACTAGGCCACCTGTTCAGTGAGGAGAGACTGGGAGACCTGGGACTGTTCAGCCTGGAGATGAGAATGCTTGGGTGGGTCTAATCCGTGCCTATAAATACCTGGTGGGAAGCAATGAAGGTGAGGGAGCCAAACTGTCCTTAGTGGTGTCCAGTGACAGAGCAAGAGGCAATGGAAACAAATTAAAAAACTTGGAATTTCATCTGAACTTTTTTTAAAGACTTTTTTTTTTTTTTTTTCTCAATTGTTTTATTGTGGGTGTGTCAAACAGTGGCAGAGGTTGTGGAGTCTCCATCAATGGAGATGTTCCTTATCCAACTGAACAGGGCCCCGAGCAACCAACCAGCTGTAGCTGACTGTGCTTGAGCAAGGCAGGGGGGAATGTTGAACTACATGAGCCCCAGCAGTCGCTTCCAATTTAAATTGATTCTGTACATGTATGAATATGCTGTTTCTAGTTGAGAATCAGTGTTACAGGACCTATTTGCTGACAGTTGTTACTTGAAGTAGACAGGTATAACATCAGTGGTAGAAGCTAATAAGGCAGACTTTAAAGGAAAATCTAATAAATCCTTGGGTGGGTAAATGGATTATTTCATTATTTCCTGTGTCAGCAGATCTCCTAATTTCTTCCATAAGAGCTCAAGAATTTGCCCTTTAAATAAAAGAAATCTAAGGTAGCTGACAGTGCTTCCTAAATATTTAATAAATTTGATTGGAATATCTACCTTTTCCTTCAAAGTCATCTGTTTATTACAATTATTAATGTGTAAAAATTAAAGTACGCAAACCAGTATTGCTAAATTAACTTGAAAACTCCCTTCGTATTTTAAGAGAGGGGTATCGAGGTTGCCAGAACACTCGGTGTACCCACTCAGTGTTTTGGTAAGTTATCAGTCTGATTCTTGTCATGATCAGGCCCTAAAAAAGTAATTTTCGTGGTAAAATTTCAACATTTTCAGCTGCTTCTCAGGCCAGCTTCATACCAAATGAATTTGTTTTGTTAGGGTTTCCTTTTTTTGTTAAACTGAAATAGTGATAGCTGTTTATCCTCAAGTGCTAATTGGGATTTGTACGTATGCAGTTTCATCAGGGTTGGAATTTACAGAAACACAGAACCATAAAATAGCCCAGGTTGGGAGGGACCTTGAAGGAGCCCAGACTTCTGTGGGAAATGGAGTGTAGTTGAGATTATCTAGTACCCTGTCCTATTGCATCTTGAAAACCTCCAGTGAGGTTTTCCTCCTCCTTGGGGAGGTGGTCCCACTGAATGGTTGTTTTTACTGTAAATTTTGTTAACTAGTGGACTACTGTGATGTAGTAGGAGCCTTCTCTTCTTCAGTGAGAAGAGGCCTAAGTCCACAGTCTTTCTGCACAGAGCAGGTTCTCCAGCCCTGTGCCCATCTCGTGGCCCTCCTTTGGATCTTCTCTATTCTGTCTGTGGCTCTCTGGAATTGTGGGGACCAGAACTGGACACTGTACTCCACATACGGCCTGATGACTGGGTAGAATGGGGTGATCATGTCTCCATTTCTGCTAGCAATGGCCCTGTGGATGCAGCCCAGGATTCGGTCTCTCATTCCTGTAATGACACACTGATGACGGCGGTTCGTCTGAAAGGAGGTTGTAGCATGGAGGGGGTTGGTCTCTTCTCCCAAGTAGCAAGTGATAGGACAAGAGGAAATGGCCTCAGGTTGCACCAGGGGAGGTTTAGATTGGACATTAGGAAAAAATTCTTCCCAGAAAGGGTTGTCAGGGATTGGAACAGGCTGCCCAGGGCAGTGGTGGAGTCACCATCCCTGGAGGTGTTCAGAAGGCGTTTATACGAGGTTCTTAGGGACATGGTTTAGTGCTAGAGTTGGGTTAGGTTGTGGTTGGATTTTATGATCCTGAGGGTCTCTTCCAACTGAAATGATTCTATGATTCTATGTTCTTGTTGTCCACCAAGACCTCCAGGTCCCTCTCAGCCAGGCTGCTCCCCAGCCAGACAGATCCCAGACCATACTGGGCTCTTTGATTATGTTATCCCAGGTACAGGAGCTTGAACTGGTCTTTGCTAAACTGTAATGTTCTTGCAAGCCCACTCTTCCAGCCTGCCCAGCTCGCTCTGTAAGATGCCTCACACTTCTGACATGTCCACCCAGTTTGGTTTCATCAACAAATTCAGTGAGGGTGCTTTCAATCCCATCATCCAGCTCATTTATGAAGATGTCGAACAGCGCAAGCCCAGTATTGATCCCTGGGAACCCCACATATGACAGGGTGCCAGCCAGAGTACAAGCTGCTGGTCACCACACTCAGTGCAACCTGTCAGCCCGTTTCCTTCCCAGCTTTCGGATCAGACCATCCATGCAGTCCATATCTTCCCAGTTTGTCTAGTTAATATTAGTGTTGAGATGTTAGCTGTATGTAGTTGTATTTGAAGAAGCTGAGTATGTAGCTACATGGGAATATTTAAAACATCACAGTTTCCTCTTAAGGATTACTGTCTTTGGCTTGGCAGGGGTGCTGCTACAATTTTCTTATTAATAGCTACTTAAAGATATTTGGACAAGGGTTTCTTCTGTGAGCTTCCCTTTTGTGGATTAGTTTCCAGAAACTACCTAGGTTTAGCCAACCTTTGATAATCAGTTCAGGAATCATATAATAATTCTGTGTAGATTTGGGTAAGAAGTTTTTCTGAAGTCTTGGCCTTTTTAAAAATTTTTTATTCAATTTAGTCAGCCTCTTGTTTTACATACAGTTATGTGTATGTATGTAAATGTTCAGCCATATGTAGGACATGCACAGAAGCATATACTGTCTCTGGCTTACTCATCGGATTTTGCATGGTTACTTTATAGCTAAATTGCATCATCTTTATATAAAATTTAAGAGTAAAGATAAATCAATCAATTCCTTTTTTATATTGCCATCTGTTAGTAGAGTAACACTTGAGACATTAAATATTCAAGCTTGGATACTTGCTTAATCTAGAATATTAAGGCATTGCTTGCATTATCTTGTTCAAACCACACCTTTTCCCTGGATTTTCTCTTGGGTGAGCTTTTTGTGCTTTCTGAGCATCTCTGGGGAGATTTTATTTTTTGTTCTTTGTACTCCCTGGCAATAAAAGGGATGCTACAGAAATGTCTCTGCTCTTCCAAAAGCAAAATGTTACCAAGATTCTGTAGTAACCATCTCATACTATATTCAAGTCTAGAAACAGGTTTTTTCCCCACTGTTGTTAACTGGTGTACGTTGGAAGTATTGGACATGCTTTAAATTCAGGCATTGTACCTAACCTAGTGTACAACTGTCAGGGTTTTCTTGTTATAGGACCAATTATCTACCCATGGATATGATGGACCTCTCTAGGGAGGCATTCCAGCTTGGAAGAGGAGGTGAGAGTGGGGCACAAAACAAAAACCTGTGCTTGGTTAGAGTGGGTGAGGTGTAAGGGGAAGGAGGAGCAAGGTAAAGAAGCCTCTGGTACGTTTAATGAAGTTAGTGGCAGACAAGATGAACCTCATCTTAGAAATTCCTTAATTATTGCCAAAGAGTATCTCCTGGTTTGTCTAGCTGTGTTAGCATAGTTTCTGTAGTAGTTACTCTTGGTTCAAATAAAAAAAAGGCGTGTTTTTGACCTGAGGGCACAAGTAGGAAGCATTTAAAAGCTGGAAGCTTCTCGCTAAAAACTTTAATGAGTTCCAGAATTCACTTCCTAAGCTGATCCTTCAGTAAGAAAATGCAAGCTGTTTCAAGAGGTGTTTTTCAGTCAGTTTAGCAATATTTCGTCAGCTTACTGGTGGCTCTTGCAAAAATGAGATAGACAATCATTCTTCTTTTCAGTAAATATATGTCAAGTAGGATTGGAAGAAGTCTTTTGGCTATGTGCGGTGTTATGCTGTTGTCACATCTCTGTCTCTTAAAGCTTACAGCAATTGAAACTTTCAGAATGTTTCTTAGTGCAGTTATTTAAATGTATTCCTTCCTGACTGTATGCTTGGTTGCTCTTTCATCTTTGCAAAGTCTTTTTCTTAAGACCTACCGGGATTTCTGGTTGATCTGTTTTGTTCTAGCCGAGAGTTGATGTAAATTCTGCAGAAAGTTTTAATGGCTTTTTTGGAGCTCTGCAAATCCCTTGGTTAACAGGTTGGCACGAACTGAGGGTTGCCTCTGGTAGTGACTTTCCAGGTTTGTTAGCTTGTCTCTAGTCTTGAAATGCAGCGTGATTCAGTTTTCTACATGCTATTTCTGAGGGTTTTTGAAACAGTCAAATGAGAAAAGCAGAATTATTTTTCATTAGGCTTACATGGGTATACTTAAATGCACTGTACCACCTCTTAGAAAAATGCATAGGGATGCAAAAGGGATAAAAACACCTTTCTCCCTTTCCTAGAAGAATATGTAACATTCAGTTTCATTCATATTTGACAAAGAACTCTTGGCTTCAAGCTAGTTTCCTGCATTTTACTAAGGTGCATCCAGTGTAGCAGTTGATAAATCTTTGCTGAGCTTTTTCTGGCAGGAAGTTCTCTGTGGAGAACTGCAGACTTGGTCAAAAATTGGTAGGTACTGAATAGTAACTAACAGGACAGGGGAGGAGAGGGGTGTGAATTTAGTAAAGTCCGAATGAAACAATTTAATTGCTACAAACAGTGTGCATAAAGGAAGTAATGCAGCCTTACACATCTGACAGAGATGAGGGATAAAATATTAAAAGGCAGAGTCTGGATAAAAATGATAAAACTAAGAATGCATTTTAGCCTGAGAGAAACTAGAAAGACTGAAATGCGACCTGAACAGTGATTAAGAGTATCAAGTCTTCAGATAGAAAGATTGAGAGGGAACAGTTGGTGCTAACAGGATAAGGAGAAACAAATAAGAATACAGGATATATTGTGGTTGGGGTTTTTGTTTTGTTTCTATTCTTTTTCTTTTTTTTTTTTAATTTAATTTTTCCTCTGTCTTCTTGAGATTTGTGTGCCATTTGAAGTTGATTTTCCCAGCTCAAGGTAATCATCTTTGCTCTCTCTTGCTTCTAATGGGAGCAGAGCTCACATAGTCTGAGGAGGTGATAACAAGAATCTGGAATATGTGAAAGGTATGAAGGCAGTGACTGAATTGATAGGAGAGGAGCTCTGACTATGACTCCTAGAAGTTCTCCATTCTTCTTAGGAGTTTTGTGAAGCAGCAAGGTATGGCTAAGAAAAGCTTTGAGTAAGTGGCTGTGGCATTTGATGACTCCTTCCTGTGTGCCATAACTTTTTTCTGGATGGAAATAGAGAGGTCTGCAGCTATTGTCAACATCTATATTTGTAGTAAGTTGCTGAATAACATTTCTACTCCCCTTCAGTACTTTCTCCGGTAAGTCCACCATGTGCTACCTCTTTGTGAACAGCCTGTGGCTTGCGTGGACCTTGTGGTGTGTCCGCGTTGGGGGCCAAAAGTCCTGTTGCGGTACCATGAGCTGGCTAAAGGGATGCCGTGCAGTTGTGTTCCTGCTCACAGCACAAAGTGCTGGCTGGGGCTGAGGAGGCTGGTATGACGGGGTGTCTGGTACCCAGCATCTTCTGTGGAGTGGAGGAAAATTAAGGAGCTCTCATTTGCAGGCTGCCCGTGACGCCAGAGTACGAAGCCGGTGAAGGGTTTGGAGGGGAAGCTGTATGAGGAGCCTCTGAAGTCACTTGGTTTGTTTGGCCTGGGGGANACAGTGTTCAAGAAGAGACTGGACAACGTCCTCAGACACACGGTGTGAACTGCGGGGTTGTCCTGTGCAGGGGCAGGAGTTGGACTCAGTGATCCTCGTGGGACCCTTCCAACTCAGGACATTCTATAATTTTGTGATTCTAACAGCTCTAAGTCCTGTGCAACTCATTTCATTAGGTTTGTGGCTTGGCTTGTGTGTGTTGTGGCTCTGTCTGTAGTGTTGGACCATTCTCCTATGCAGTTGTATGTTGCTTCTGTGTATATATAATCTGTTTGTGATGTTGTGTCTGCGTTCTGTCTGTTTGCTCTAATTAAGATTATGATGCATAGGGCTGGAGTTCTGAACATGCTGCTTTTGATTTAAACTGGCAGATGGGAGTATTTTCTTGCAGAGCTTCTGACTGGTTTCTGAAAGGTGGAAGCCTGTTCTTGGTATTTTCTTAGGAGTAAAATAAAGGTTGCAATTTAGGTAACAGTTCTGCAAGTTTGTTACAGCAGTTAAATGGGTAGTCATGGAAACAACCAATTAAATTGTGATCTATAGTTGGTAAGACATTTTACAGTTTAATCACTTCGTAACAATCTGTTGCAGGGCTACTTAGGTTTTCTCTTTCAATGCATGTCATAGTACCTATTGTATTGTCAGGGCACTATCTGAGATTCAGAATGTCATTTAATTATGTTTGCTCAAAGTGCTGTGAAAATTGTGGATTGTCAGTATTTAAAAATTTGCAGAGTTAATGTTAGAAATACAAAAGTGCTTCCAGGTAGGACTAGGCAAGCAAGCAGCAGTAACTGACTAGAAATGCCAGGGATCTTGTCTTTGACAATGATGGAGGAGATACATGTAAGTGGTAGCGAGTTATGGTATTCAGTGCATGCATTTGTTAAGTCACAGCCATGGGGGCAACTTCGTATTTAAAAGCCAGGTTTTTTATTTGATACCCTCCTATCCAAACCTTAATTCCTTTAATGAGTCTTGTAGGGCACTGTAGAACTCCATTTTATGTCTGTTCGGAAGCTGTATTTGATCTAAACTGAGATCTGGTTAAGAGTTGCTTCTATCTGTGAGCACATTAGACTTGAACCTGTTAAAAATACTGAAGTTGTTGATCTTTGCCTATAAAACTCGAAATGGTGCAGAGCCTGCTAAGAGTGAAAAGTATTTTCTTGTGATGTATTTTTGCAGAAACACTGAACTTGAGCTTTGTTGAGATGACTGATTGAGGGATAAAGCCAGAGGATTTGGGATTTATTTTATCTCAGAACTTACCTGCTCTTATCCTTCAGTGTTCTGCACTCCTTATTCTCTTGTGAAATTACGAGGAGTAGGGCAGCTTCTGTCATTTAGTCATTTCTGTTGTACTTTCTTTGGATAGCACTAAGTATTGGATGGATGTGTGTTTATAACTGATGATAATACAGCATAAGTGGTCTTAACATTTTTCACTAGTATGAATTGGTGCTCAGTACATCAGCCAATATTCACAGAAAAAAATGGCCTATGGATGTGTATTTCAAAGCAAAAAAAATCCCTTTTAACAGAAGTATTAAAAACAAGATGATGCCACTCCTTAATTGAGCACTTGATATCCTTAAATCAGATCAAGTACTGCAATTTTGTAAAATAGTCTTTACTATTTACGGTCAAACTACTTGAAGGTAATTATGCAAAGTTGCAGAGTGCATCTTCATGTGATACTGAAAACAGGTGATAGCTGGATGAAATATAAGCCATGTCTTTCTGAAAATGAAGTCTTTCAACACTCCTGTGCTATGTATTGTTTGAATAAAGTGGTTCTGTCTAGTGATGAGACTCTGGTAAAATGCAGTTATTTCCTGACAAGCTTTTTGCATACTCTTAATGGTGTCTTAAAAGCTTGTACTTCAGTGTGTATCCTGTTTTTTAAAGATGTGTGCTATCTAAAGAGGCTTCCGGAGGGTATTACTTGAGCTGTTTTCTGGTATCATTGCTCAATACTGACTGCTTTACTGCTATTTGTGTCTTCATATCAGTTGGTAGTTAAATTCAGTGTTAAATGCTTATTTCCGTAGCTAGTGGTGTTATTTGTGCATTACACTAAGGCATAGTCAGTTGTAAAATACAATGTATTTTGCATCAGCTGTTAATATTTCAAATATATTCTCAGTGACGCTGAATTCAGTTGCACTTAGCCATTAACTAGAAGTTTTTATTTCAGAAAACAAACCTTTTCTGAAATAGGGCAAGGCATAGTTTTTAGCCTTGCCTCTAGTTTACCCGATAATAAATGTCGACTGTTATGCTTGATATAAAATTGTTCAGTGGGAGAGAATTTACATAGCCTGTTCAGCGTTAGTGATCTCCAGTATGTGGGATATACCAGTGTACATGCATTGCTGTCACCAGCAAGGATGGCGTCCTCTTTGCCTACAGCTTCTGGTCTTAAAATTTGAGTGCCCAAGTTTGTGCTATCATTGTAAGAAGTCACGGTGCCTGGCAGGAAAGTTGAATGTTTTGCTTGCAAGTAATCCTGCCTTTTTGTTTTCTTAGTGTATTTTTAATTAGTAATTTGCCTTTTTATTAACACTCCCACCTTCCCTGTTTAGAATGTATGCCTCTAAGTTTGGCATTGTAAGGCAAGGTTTCTCTCAATAGAGTTAAGATTATTTTTCTCAAGTGGGTGATAAATAAGAACAATAAAAGCTTAGTTAACCTATTATTAGTTTAAAATAGGCTTCATGGAATGTTGGTTTCAAACAATTTCTTGATCAGGAAGGTTTCTTGGGTCTCCAGAGAGTTTCGTACTTCATCAAAGTTGGTCTATCCGTAAGTCGGGTTGTTGTGACATTTACAGGGAATGAACAAACTTGTGTCCCAGCTGTGCTGTGCACACTGGCGAGTGGAATATTTCATCCTAGGTACTTGAAAACAGACAGTCTTGGTTTTTGTTTCATTTCCTAAAGGACCCTTGTGTCAGGGTTGCTGCAATCACTTTTTTGCAGACCATCTTTAAGTAACAGGTTTCTGTCCATGAAGCTGCCTTGCTCTGGGATGGGATGAGGCTGGATCTCACTGACATAACTCATCCTGCAGCAGCCTCAAGTGCTCTGTGTGGAACAGATGGGACAGCCCTTTTTTTTTTTTTTAATGGTTTGACTTGTTTGGTCAGGATGAGGGAGAGAAGCAAAGGAGAGCTATACTAGCAAGGACACAGCTTTGCCAGGGTGATCTTCATATGCTGGTACTGCTTCTGCTGGTATTCATGATGTTTATCAGTTTGGTCTTATCTGATTTTTGTACCGATAGAAGATTTCAAAACTTTTCCTTCCATTTAATAGGCAAAAATGCTCATGATCAGATCTTATCAATAGCTCAGCTGTTCAGTTGGCGTTTTTTTTAGAATACTTATCTGTGTACTTTTTTGTATTCATGTATACATTAATTCAAAAAGTCATTTGCACATCTCTTCCAAAATGCATTTGCATGACTCTTGTAAGATATGTATGAACTGTTAGAACTAAAATGTGTGTGGTCAGAAGTGGTAAATTGTGTAGATTGTCTAAAACAGCAGCTTGGTGGAAACTGATGTTTTCTTGAGTGTGGAAATTAAAGATTGAGTTAACCGCAGTTAGTTGATGGATGCAGAGCTAATAAAATGCTGTGGTGTTGTGAAAGTGATGAGAACAAAGCTTGGCTTTATATTTGAATTGCTCTCACCATTGCTGCTTGGGTTTTTTTGGTGGTGGTGTGGGTTTATTAGTTTGTTTATTTTTTCACACCCCCTAAGGAAAAAAATCCTAATAGTTGTCATTTGTAGTAGAAAGAGTTTTCTGACAAAATTTCTGTAAATAAACTGAGATAAGGCTAATGAATTAGTAAGTGGTAACAGTCTAACCTTTAGTTTAGACTGAAGTCTGTCTTTGCCATATTTTGCAGTCTGTGATTTGCCACACATCTGCACTTGCTTTTAATTTATAGGGTACGTGTTGTGATTAGGAAAGACTCTTTTGAGGCTAGATGGTGGACTGGTGACTCCTGTCGCTCCAAAGCAGGCTTTGGCGCAGTGGTACCTTTGTTTGTCAGCTGAGAAACTGGTTGTTACAGTTCACTTCTCGATTTATGCTTTTGGAAAATCCAACTGGAACCAAAGCCTATGTAGGTTTAAAATACAGCAGTCTTCCAGGTCTGATGAGTCACCTCTGCTCCTGTTTATTTAAAGAAAGCACATTAGGAGAGTAAAGCTGATAGAGCCTCCACCCTTTGGGACGGTTCACTGGGCGAAGCAGGTCATCTGAAAAACTAATCTGTCTTAAAAAATTATTGTTTATTAGAAATAATCAAACTGGGAGGTTGAACCTTTAAAGATGTGGTAACTTTGAAACAAAGGTTTGGAGTTGTATCAGTTTTGACTGGAAGCGTTTGTTAATATCACAGGTCTGTTCTGTGAGAATAAACAAAAATCTTAAGTTCTAAGGGCACCCACTGTTATTCTTTCTTCAGGTGGTATCATGGAAAACTTGACAGAACAATTGCAGAAGAACGTCTTCGACAAGCGGGAAAACCTGGAAGTTACCTTATTCGAGAGAGTGATCGGCGACCAGGTTCATTTGTGCTTTCATTCCTTAGTAAAATAAATGTCAATCATTTTAGGTGAGAATTAAATGTTTTATTTTAAAATACTATAATCTGTTTATTTTCTGGTTTAGAACACAATAGAGTACAAACAGAAAACAGTCATTGTATTATAACTGAATATTTTTGGCTATTGTTGTATGGTATGGAATTTTACTCACATTTAATTGTTTTAAAATATGCTGCTTTAAAGTTACTTTATAGGCTAAAGAACAAAAATGTGAGGAAACCAACAAAATCTGGATAGCAAAGCCTGTCTAAAACAGTTGTGAATAGACTTAAAGCAACATTCAGATTTCATTAGTGACTTAAGGAGATTGTTTTGAGTCTGTTCCATAGTAGCCATTGTAGCTCACAGGACATACTTAAAGTGCTAGCACATCTGGTTGCCTCCTAAATTTTGTGGGAGGGGAGACAAAAAACTAGGAAGAAACAAAGAGATTATGTGTTTAAATAATACCAGGTTTTGCTGAAAACAGCTTTTGGTATGTGTTGGAATTAGTTGTTCTAAATACAAGTAGCTCTTTATCCAAAGTTGTAACTAGGATTATTTTACCATTGCCAAACTGAGTACATTAGAAAATCCATTTATTCTTTATTTTAAATGAGATATAGTCTGAGAAGAGCTTGAAAGTTAGTCAGCAAGTGGAGTGCTGCAGTGTAATGTTCATCTTCATGAAATACGTAAGCAAATGTTTCTTCAGCAGTAGAACAAATATTTGTCGGTTGTCTTGATAGCAACAAACAAATTCAAAGCAAATTCTTTGACTTCTGAAAGTGGGAATTATCCAGAACATCAACGTATGAGCTACTATGTGTGTGGTTTACAAATGGAAGGAGTTTTTGGTTGCATCTGCAATGCGATGAAGTTTGGTTCAGAGGTCCTGATACACCATTGGCGTCATTCTCTTAAATGCAGCCGATGTAGCACACAAACAGTATCTCATGTCTGTGAGTTGCCATCTGAGCTATCAATGTCAGCTTCTCAGCTATGCTCAGACTTGTTTGGGAACTGCTTATTGTGTTGCAGTAGCAGAAAAATAAACTGTGCTAATGCTTGCTTTCTAGTGCTATTTTAGAGTCTTGGATTATTTTAATAACTTCTTTGAAGCCAATATCACACAATTGGTGTTGGTTCCTGCCCCCCATAAAAGTGCTTTTGGCATCTCAGGTAGAAAATAGTCTAATTTTTGGCTTCCCTTAAGGAAAGGTTCTTTACAATATTTCCAAACCTCAGAGAATCTTTAGTTCTGAGATCTGTAAAACACACAGAGATAAATATCCAAAGGGAATTAATTTGTTAGTTAATACTGTTCTTCAGACACTGCACATCTTTTCAGTTTCATTCTTTGGCAAGTGCATATTTCAGTTTGTTATTAGATAGGCAAGTGTTACGCTCAGGAACGTGGTCAACCTCGGGAGTGGCAGCGTTAATTTCAAGCAAATGTAGGGATGGATCTCCTGTGTCCCACAGGGCAGAAATGATGTTTCCACCAAAGCCAACTTTGCCAACTGCAGCCAACCCAGGATGGGTGAAACTTCCATTGCTAAAAAGTGTCCCTCATATTTTATTTCCTAAAAGTGTTGCTCTTCACATTAAACTTTTCATAGGTTTCTGTGCAACTGAAATCCCAACATTTTAAAGTTTCTTAAACTCTCTTGATTCTTTTGGTGCCTCTTGGAAGTTGCATACAGACGTACGTGCGCGTGAAGCATAATGTTGATTTATCGTTTATGAATCTGTCAAAACTAAATAGTTTTTTCATTAAGTGTTACCTTTTTTGGTGAGTCAGTGACACAAAATATTTTAAAGGAAAATATTTGTCTTTTAATCTTGTCCTTCAGACTGTTCTGTGATTACAGAAGTCTTTTTGTATTTGCAAGCTCAGTGTGCTGAAGAAAGGTTTCAGTTAAGCTTGAAATAATAATGTGAAACACTAAATTTGAAATGGTTTTGTAAGCTTTTTTCCCATTAGTTAGCAAATTTTTAAATTGAATATAAGGAAATACTTTGATTAATTCCAAAGTAATTTCTTAACTTTTAATATGGATGCTAAACTAACTATAGGAAACTGGCTACTTTTGGAAGGTGTTTTTCTGCATTGTATAATCAAATCAAAGTTATTTGTTGTTAAAATATTTTTACTAGTTTGTTAAATTTATATAAGCCTGTCCTAAAAGGTGTATGTCCTGCATGACACAAGTAATAATGCTGTTGTGTCTACTAGTGCATTATTTCAGTTTCCAGGACATTCACAATTACTTTTTTGTGTAGTTTTGTTTAGTTTCGACAGATGTACTGGGGTTTTTTTTTGTGAATCAGCACTTCCTTTAGAGTCTTAAAAAAATGGTGTATCATATGATATATATCTGTAATTTTTGATGAAATATTCATTAGCTAAGATTGATTTACATGTTTATAGAGAACTTGTAATACTGCATTTTCCTGAATGTAGACACTGCTTTAAAAAACTAATTATCCTAATTTCCTTTTTCTTACAAAAAAAAGGGCAAACATTTTTCTTATGTGAAGCTTGTATTTTTTAATTAACAGGATTATTGCCATGTGTGGAGACTATTACATTGGTGGACGTCGATTTGCTTCACTCTCGGACCTAATTGGTTATTATAGTCATGTGTCCTGTTTGCTGAAAGGGGAAAAGCTTTTATTTCCTGTAGCACCTCCAGAGGCAAGTAGTAAAATTTTCTTAAGTGTCATTTACTTAAGTATTAGTATCTTTAATCACCATTCATAGTTGTCTTTGAAAAAAACATTGTAGCAAGTTTCCTGTAGTTCTAGATAGGCTCAGTGTATGTTGAATTATAAGGAACATAAAAATGCATTCTTACTGATACAAAGTAATGATTAAAAAAATATTGCTATTTAATGAAAATGTGTAATGAGAAAGCTAGATGTCAGGTGTTGCATTTATCTCCAAATGTAGTAACAAGATTGTAAGTAAACAGATAAAAAATGCACAGTTCTTGGCTAGTAAAGAGCACCATTGTAATGCAGCCTGTTTTGTGATATTTTCTGTATCTAACAGTGGTTTCAAAATATGCAGCCTGTCAGTTTCTGAAAGATTTCTGAAAATGTGGCTTCTTTCACATGCCTATCCTTAAAACAAGATAAGTAATCAAAATAAAACAAAATATGGCATAGTGCTGCCCAAAACCTAAAACCTAAATAAAGTTGCTTCTGAACATTAAACTGGAAATTTCTACTCTAAGTGGAATAAATTTTAAAAGTATACTTCTATGGGAATTATTTTATTGGTAGTTTTATTTTGAAAATGGTAAATATCCACTAAGTATCATGCTACAAAATGAAACAAAATGAGAGCTCTCATCACTAACTGTCAGTTACCATTTCGTAGCTCTCAGTGGTTTTGATCTTCAAAAATTTAGAACAAGCAAGGGGGATATAAGTGACTATGACCAGAATAGCGTAACACTGGGAAGGATTCTACACTGGAAAGAGAGAAAACTATTATCTCTTTTCTCTTAAATTGTAGCCTGTGGAGGACAGAAGGAGAGTTCGAGCAATTCTGCCTTACACCAAAGTGCCAGAAACTGATGAAATAAGGTACGTTTTGATAATAGTAGGAATTTTGAAATGGTCAAGACTATTTGTAAGTACTGATGACTTACATATGTGTTCATACGCAAATACTGTCCAGTCCGGACTTAATGTGGTAATGTTATAGGATGCTGCTGCTCTGTTTTTTTGTTGGAAAGAGTAATGAGACTTTTCATTCCCAGTATATTTGTTTGTGCTAGTTGTAAGGGAAGTTACGTTAGGTTTATAGTAATGTGTGGTTTTGAATTGTATTTTATAAAGTCCTACGTTTTTCTCCAAGAGTGTAAATTTGTGTATGAAAGAATTCTGTGCAGAAATGCCTCATGTGAGTACATGAAATAAATAAGCTAGGCTTTTTTCCTGAACTGACTGCGGAGCTGATAGCAGATAAATAGTTCAAGCCAAACCAATTCTGACCACTCTGGAAAGACAATGTGAGCATTGGCTACTCATAAGATACAGGAATAAGAAAAAAGGTGCGATGTTAAGAAAGCTTTGGCTTTGATGTCCTAGTATTTATTTTCTTACCTGTGTTTATGAAACTGGTAACTATTTCCTGTAAGTTTTCTATCCATAAAATGAGCAAGAATTATTTTCCCTTCCCTTCTTGTCCTTCCCTCCTTTTGGAAAGAATCTGTATCAAACAAATAATACTTTTAAATGTGTAATCTCCCATGATTTAGACATCTTAAAAAATGACTGAATTGTGGGCCTGTCTTCTTATTTTCATATTTTTCTGT